>JAZHYW010050218.1:0-37584 GCA_037355805.1 Ixodes ricinus
CTACTGCGGACGTACCAGATGGCCATTGTGGCTGACTAACCTCCCACTGTATAACCTAACCATGCACACAATACAATTATTTTAACTTTTTTTATTAATATCAGCTACATATTGTCACCGCAGTGGTGGCAGAACAATATAAGGTATGATCAAATTCTTTCGTTGGCGATATAAAAAAACAGTTGTCTCGCAACATATGTTCCAGTCCGATACTCGCAAAAAACCCGAACTCTCAGCCTACATAACTGGTCAGCGGACTGTTAAAGAACGAAATCGATCTTACATTAGGTTAAGTGGAGGAGTCAGCCTATGATCTTTGTTAGCTAAGCCTCTGAATCGTCTAAGGGTCAACCCATATTTCGATGACTCAAGGTCAAACGTTCTGCACCGAATTTCGTATTTTAGATGGGAGGCTTTGCTCTGACAGATGTTCTGCACACAATACAATGTGAAAAAGAAAACGTGAGGGCAAGAGATCTAAAGAAGAGGACAATTAATATTATAAACAAAGGTTTATCCTTCAACTCTCTTACACCGATTTGACAAATTGCCCTTCAACAGGTTGTCCCTCCCCCTCCCCCCCCTCCTCTTCGACGAGTTGCCCTTTCTGGAAACCACGCCAATGTTAAGTTGGCCTATTCGACAAGTTAGCCTTCGACGAGATGGCCTTCGACGAGTTGGCCTTCGACGAGTTGGCTTTCGACAAATGGGCCGCATCCCACGGAAACCACCCTTTAAAGGTATATATCTAAAGTCTATATGGATAGAAACAGAGAGTAGGAGACAAGAGCGCGCGGGGGCGCCGAGAGAGCAGTTGCATAGCCTCCTATATACTGACAAAGCCCGGCAGATTGCCACGAGAAGCGGCCGTCGAAATGAAAAAAAGTGTGGAGCGGCAGACAACGGACGAGAGGAGAGCCACGTGACTTGCGGCCCGCTGCGGCGAGACGCCGAAACACACGTCTCCCGAGCGAACAAGTGTGTTTCGGGTCCTCGCCGCTGCAAAAGCTGTGCGCTGACGTCCAGGTTCCCCTAGAAATGGCTCTTTGATGTTCTGTGCTACCAAATCCATCGCGAATCAAATCTGCGATCGGGCACTCCATGGCTCTGTCGCCGAAATGCCAGGCTTTGTGAATAAAGAGGAGGCTATGACAGAGGAATATTTGGCCGAAGTCTGGCCTACCTCTATCTCACTTTTCGAACGTTGTTCAAAGGATGAGTATAGAAGAAACGAATAGAGCTAGCCTGACCGTTGTAAAAATTTCGTACTTTTGTTTCAATGTTGCATGAGTAGACTTGGTTATGAGTGACTATGTTTCTATGCCCTAATGTGCTCATACATATTTTTTGCTAATTTTGTGCTTTTTTCATTGTTACGCAGTATTACTTTTCTATTCTTTTCTTTTTTTTTTTTTTTTTCTCGTGCCGCGGAGCGTTTTTTGTTAACAACATGTATTTCATTTGGTCGCATGGCCCCACATACAAGCAGAATGCTGCTTTTGTGGGCCAGCTCTCTATTTTGTATGACTTGATTTGAAATAAAAGTTCAATTGAATTGAATTGAACTGAATTGCGTCTAGCCACGAAGCATTCGAGCCAGAGCTCGTTTCCTCCTCTCCCGAGTTTCCACCCGTATACGATAAAAGCCGCCACAATAGTCGCCTCAACCACGTAATAAAAAAAAAAAACTTACAGAATGTTTAAAAATTGTGTTTTTTTTTTACCCAAGAAGGAACATACGAATCATTAGCATTTAAAACATTAACCTATTCGGATGAAGTCGTCACACACGCTCTAAAATGTGATTATGATGGCGTGATAATGAGCGCAGAAGCCTATTCTCACGCCTGCCAAAGACTACTTTGCGCGAAGACCTCATTTTCACGAGTCACCCACTACTCGTTAAAAAAAAAAACTAAGAAAAAAATGGTCGTGCTATAGTCACGGGTAGCTTATAAAACGATGGGTGTGGTTCATTATGGGAATTCACGCTTCTTACTTTGTGACTGGATCTTGGGCGTTCTTGTCGGCTAATGCCTCAATCTGATTGACTGCGGAGCCATGATGAAATGCTCGACACTCACCCCGTCTTGTGTTTCTTAAATTAGTCCGTGACCCTATGACAAGTTTGACAAGTTAGGCATTGCATGAGCAATGTTGAGACTTTAACGCAATGCTCAGAGACAGCTTAAATACACACAAAAGCACATTCATCGAATCGCAAGCTATCATGTCTAAATTTCCTATCGGTCATTTTTGTTTTCAATACAATAAGCCGTACAATGCTTTTGTCACACGGGTACACTTAAAGGAGCTGTGCAACGATTTTAACGTTGAAAGAATTGGCATCTTCTACTTTTGACGTTGTTCATCTTGTCACAAATGACAAAAAAACACGCATCCTTCCTTCGAAATGTTGCGATTCCGCCGCGTAATCGCGAGGCAAAAATTAGAATATTTCCCGACCTGCAGCCGCGAGCGGTGGCCATGAGCA
Organism: Ixodes ricinus; assembly: GCA_037355805.1. NCBI lineage: Eukaryota > Metazoa > Arthropoda > Arachnida > Ixodida > Ixodidae > Ixodes > Ixodes ricinus. The sequence goes on from JAZHYW010050218.1 coordinate 2,495, forward strand.
CCACGCAGGGGTCTTGTAGAAAGATAGCAAGTTGTGCGAATACCTGCTCGATAAAAGGTAACTTTTTCTATAAATCTTGTCGTTCCAACATAAATATAAATGCGTCAAAAACCTGGTATCATCGACAAAACTTTTATTATACGGAGTTTTAGTGGCGCCGTCAATCCTAGGTCCACAAAACCGTCAGCTCTATCTCGCTACCGCAAACAGCCGCCAGAAGCCGGAGGGCGAGGGGGGTAGAGCCGGACGGGGTGGCCGGACCCGGATGAGGTTTTTGGAGGTTTTTAGCAGATCTTCTTAAGCATTTACATTTTACCTACGAACTTCCGTTGGAAGGATTTTTACAGTTTTTAGATGTCCGGTTGTCTTTTAACTACCTTGACCTTGTGTGCTGGATGTACAGGCTACGTACAAAAAAGGCCCTTTTGGCTTTTGACTCAGCCCACCCTAAATTGATAAAGAGGGGCATCGCCTCGCTGTGCCTCCGGTCGACACTGCTGAAGTCCTGTCCGCATGTAATTAGTGATAGTTTTGACCTCCAGACACTTCGCTTGGAACACTCCGGTTTTCCCTCGGCTCTAATGCAGGGAGTTGCGGAATCCATTCTAAAAAGTTGAAAAGCTCAACCATTGCACCCAAGAGGAAACCAAAGAATTTTGTAGTGCTACCCTACATTCATAAAGTGCCACACAATCTGGAAAAGGGTAGCGTATAATTTCGACGTGGACGTTGTTTTCATTGCCCTGTGCAGACTGTCTAAAATGTGCGCTATGGCGAGCGGGCCGAAAGTGAAGGAACCTGCTTGCAGCAAGAAACACGTCACAAAGTTTGTGCCTTGTACCACTGAGGTGGTTTACAGGATTCCTTTAACGTGTGGTCGTATTTACATAGGCCAGACGGGACGTTGCTTAAATGATATTCTTCGAGAACCTGCGGCTTCTCTTGGCAGCAATTACGGTTCCCACTTGCCGGGGCATTGTAAAACTTGTGGTTGTTTCCCCATGCTGGACAATGCGCAGGTGGAAGGACGCAACAAAGGAAGGTTAGAAAGAGAGTTGCTGGAAACAGCAAATGTACATGCTTGCGACGAAGACATTTGCATCAGCGTCACATCGGTGTATATGCAACCGAAAGAGTACAGCTTCATTAGCACTGTCTAGCTTGCAGATATTACACGGCGCTTTTTCTCCTTTCCTGATCTAGCTGTTTTGCTAACTTTTTGAACCGGCAGTGGGCGGGCTATATCTACTGATTTGGCGGTACGCCGTGTCTTTGTTGAGACGAGATTACGCGCGTGCACGGCAATAACAGTTGGAAGCATTCAATAAACTTTAGTTGCCAGTTAGCGCTTGTCCTGTGTGCTTCTTCGTCTTTTTGTCCCGTTTGTTTTGCGCTATTCTTAATATGAAAGACTTTCCTCCTTTCACCATATTGTTCGCGCTGCGCCAGCACGTGGTCATGCGGTCGCGAGCGGTTGAGTTCTCGCTGCTCACTGATGGCTCTAGGGAGAGCTACACCCGAACAACGCGCGACCCCCATTGACGTCACAGCGCACGTGACTCGGTAGATGGTGAAGGAACTGAGAGGTGCCAAAAACCTCAATCTTTGTCCATTTTTAAAATAAAAACTAGGACATGCAGGCAAAAGCGTTTTTTTTTTTTCTTGTGCTTTACTTCAGAAAGGTCGAGACACCAACTCCCAAATTATTTAAGCAAAGCACTGAAATTGTTGCAACAGCTCCTTTAACTGCAAGAACGCCTAACCAGAGTTACCACCCTCTACATGCGCACGTTCTGCGGACGATGCAGTCAAAGCTATTGGCGACGTGCGCGATCAAAAGCGTCGCTCTGGTCGTCCTGCCAGGATTGGCCGAACGCTGACTATGACGTCAGCAAAGGATTTCCTATCAACGGAAATAAGAGGAATGGAAGAACTTTAACCGACGTGTTGGCAGTGTTGCTTTGAGAGCGGAATGACTTTGAGCTTCCGCCATGCTCATTACAAACACCATCCGAGCTTGTTGTTCGCAAGGTAGTGACGTCACGAGAGGACACCATAGGAGGGCGCCACCAAAACATCTCGCGGCTAATAGGGGCACAGGTGCGCTGAGCGTCTTGACCGCCCATCAAAGATAACTGTGCACGCGCGCTTTTCACTTCTTCTGAGACTGCTGTCCGAGAGTATTGGAGGCGAGATGTTTTGGTGGCGACGACCTCGTACGGTTTCCTCTCCTGCCGTCATAACCTTGCGAACCACAAGTTCGATGGTGTTTGTAATGTCCATGGTGGAAGCTTGAAATCAATGCGCTCAAGAAAAACAAACAGTGCAGTTAAGCGCCGTCAAAATTGAAGTTCTTACATTACTCTCATTTCTGTCGATAAGAAATCCTTTCCTGACGTCATAGTCAGCATTCGGCCAATCGTGGAAAGCCGACAACAGCGACGCTTTCGATCGTGCACGTCGCCACTGGTGTCGGGAACCATGGTGACGCGGAACGGCGCTTAAAGGCGAGGGACACTGGCAAGGAATTTATGCTCGCCAAGATTTTTTTTATTTGTACAGGACATATGATAGCCCAACTACTTGGAACACAATTTGCGGCTCGAAATTCGTTTTCTTTCCGCCCGAAAACTGCCGATCGAGAACTGGCCGGTTTGAGTCGCGCTCACTCTCTTCTCCGTGGTCACGTGCCGCTTTCTATTGTTTAGAGACAACCACCAAATATAACTGAAGTCATGGATCATCGAAGGCACACACTTCATACTAAAAATAGAAAGAAAATATGATACCCGTTTTTTGTGGCTTCTGAAAAGTTGCACAGCCACGTGACGTCCGGCAACTTTCTCCTCCTCTATATTTCTTCTTCCTCCCCAGTCCAGTTCAAGTTTCGGTTTCGAGCTGTTGCCTTTCTTTTTTTACTTTACTGAAAATATACGTGCCGCTGTAGTAAAATATTGATTGGGTAGTCTTCTGACACCATAATAGATCGCCTAGCAAGAATATTAAAAAAAACTTTTTTTTTTTCTTTTTTTTTTGGGGGGGGGGGACGGGTGTCGGTGTTTCTTTAAGTGCGGTTGGGTATTGGTGAAAACGCGTTCCCACCAATACGTGGGTATTGGTGGGATCGCACGACCACCTGAACAGCGCTATTCCACACCTTTGCCAAAATTTCTCGCTGAAGTGCAGTAGGATCGTGCTTCGCTTTTGGGGTTGGGGGAAGGCGAGGATGGACCTTATCAACGGACATTAAAACAAAATTAGAGAGGGTTTTGAATGAACAGCTGCACCTTAGAAAAGACAACTAACAGCGTTCAGGAAGAATATGTTGTCATGCACAAGATTGTTAAGAGATATCAAAATGAGGTTTAGGGCCTCATCTCGAGGTGCCATCTATCGAGTCGCCGTGAAACACTTTCCGTGTCGGCATAGTTCTTTTTTTTTTTCGCGCATCGCTTTTTCTCTTTTTGCTCGAAAAACTTTTGGCAACGTTATCAACCACTTTTTCTCATTTCATCTCGGAAATAACACAAAGCCTTCGTTCTATCGAAATTAAGATCCAGGGTCACCTTATAGATGGCGCCAGCGGGCCAGTGTATTATCTTGTCCTAAGAGGTTTTAAAGGCCCGTTCACACACTTGCAACCGAGTTGGACCGACCGAGACAAGACTGATTTTTACGCCTCTTGCGACGGCATAGGACCGAATGCGCTGCTGTCGAGCTGGTCCCACGCCGTCGCAAGAGGCTTAAAAACTGGCCTTGTCTCGGTCGGTCCTATTCGGTTGCAAGTGTGTGAACAGGCCCTAAAGCACAAAGTTTTAAAGGGATGCTGAACCAAAATTTGGATTCCACAAAACACGCGGCAAAAGCGTGCAACGGGATGCTACAAACACCAAAACATCACTCATACAGCGATATCCCAAACGGATGACCGTATTTTTCAAGAAAAGGAGGCGCATCTGACAGGTTTGTCGACGTCATGTTTCTCCGAGAAGGAGATGGAACGGCCTCGCGTCTTCTCCGCCACGCCGCCTTGAGGGAGCGAAGCGAAAAGAGTAGGAAACAAGGTTATCTTGACGTCACGCGCCTCGTCGGCCTTATTCAATCTCTGACCTCTTTTTTCCAAAAATTCGGCCGTCTATTCGAGATATCGTCTTACGAGTAGTGTTGTAGGGATTGTAGCATCCCGCCTACACCTCCTGCATTGCTTTTATGAAATCCAAATTTCGGTTCACCATCCCTTTAAGAAAACGCGTGTATGTGGGAACGGGCCTTGATCCAGTTTGGGCATAACTCCCGATGCGAAAACTTGGGGATAAATGGCATTTCGAAAAACAATTTCGAAAACGTTACGCATCTAGTCAGTAAGTACAGGGTGAGTATACCACCCTGTACCAATGATAGAGGGACGCAACAATCAGTTAAGGTTAACGTTTTCGAGCAGTATGTATACACACCGACATAACAAGCCCGCATTTTTCCGCACCAGGTGTGAACCCTGAGCGTGCGCACAAACCATAGCTGCGTGAGAGGAAGCGTGTGCGCATGCGCGGTACCGACAGCAGCGCCACCGTAGTGGTGTTACGTCATAGAGTTAGTTGAGTTGGTGTGTAGCCTCAAGTGTGAGTCGATTTTTGAGAAGACAAAAAAACGGCGACTTTTTAGCTCGTGGTATATAACATATATAGGATTTTCAAGCATTTACGTCTCTGTAATTAACCGAACAGTTGTGTCCACCAATGAAAAAAGGCCAGTCGGGATGACCCAAGATAAATGGATGGACGGACGCTAACGGCTGTACGCTTTAAAACGGGCGCTTGCGCCACCTAGACGAAGGTCCTGATTGCGCTACGTTTGGGTTCGAAACTGCAAAATACTAGCACGTAAATCAGATGGCACTCCGGTTGTCGCGATCTCCCATGAAGACGGTCTTGTCAAGACTTGCTAGCCGATTAGAAAGCCGGTACTTTTTTTTCAATTAGTTTACGTACTACCACGAGTTAGTGTTACCTACTAACATCAAATCCTCTCTTGATACAAACAATATTTTTTTGCATTTTATCTCAATCCCCGTTCAAATAAAAAAAAAAAAAGGTCAAAGGGCATCGCGAATTTCAGTTGAACATTATAATGTATTCGAAAATTTGTGTCAGTTCAACCAGATTACGTTATTTTTACCACTCTATAATACTTTCTTTCTAAGCAGTCTCTAATCTTCAGGTAATCTCGTTGAACTTCGCTCAACGAGATCACTGAAGGTTACAAAATTCCAAACTTGCGACCCAAAAAAGAAGAAAGACCTTTTCTTTGTTGTTTTATTGCCTGCCATCTGTGAATTTGTGCTTTTTTTTAACCTTTTATTTTTGTGCATTGAATGTTGTATTTATTCTCCCTCCCCCCCCCCCCCCTCCTCTCATGTATAACGTATACCAATCGGGAAACCTTTGAGGAAATAAAATCTGATCTGAGTTATGTAGAGTTGCGTCTGCAAATAAATATATTTTTCGGTTATTTAGGAGGACATTTTTCACCTCAATTTACAGGAAGCTACCCGCCTATCTCGCAACGATACCCACTTGCTTCTCATGGTTTTCTAAACGTAATTAGGTCATTCACAAGAAGCACTGAACTCTCATCAAGTGTCATCGATCTTTTTATTGCATATTTTAGCACGGAGGCTCATGCCGCAGGCACTATCTGAAGTGACCTCAGTAATTATACGCCAACTTTTTGTTTTGCATTGTTCAGGTTATAAACTAGCTTAAAAAAAACTTTTTTCTTGTTTCTTTCTAGAACATGTGTTATAATAGATGCCAAATTGGTGTCCGAGAAATCACTGGCTGAATGTTTTAGTTTTCATTTTGGAAATCTGGCTTTGACCTCATATATGATGCAGCCGTGGACGGCATTTCGCAGAGTCGATTAATATAATTTCATTATATCTTATACAATTTATTATAAAGTGTTTGTACATTCGTGAGCTTCAAAAAAAAACGAACTACAGAACATTCACGAGCAGACCAGCGGGGTGCGTGAGTCAAGTTGTAACGCTACCTCTTCGTCTGCCGTTTGAATGATAAAGCATTCACTGTTTATGGAGCGAAGCCGGCGTTGTACGTAACCGTCGGTAGCAGCGAAACGGCAGTTAAATTCACATTCGCCAAAAGCACAGCAACGCAGGTGCTTCGTCACAATAGCCGGCGGGGGCGCTCAAGGTCAAAGCGGACGCGCCTCAGAAAAATAAAACACAAAGAAAAGCACAGCAACGCAGATGCATCGTCACAGAAGCCGTGGAGCCGGCGAGGTTGGCCGCACATGCGCAGTGGGGCATGCGCACATGCGCCATGTGAAAAAGGAAGACGTGGCGCGCTGCTTCTAGAAATGCGCTGTGCGTAGGAATGCTTTCGCATTCCTACTTGTAAGCACTTTTAAGTGTCTTTAGCGTACGCCATAGTTTTTTAGGCAAGAATTATGTTTGCTCATTCTTGCTTTTCTTCGTTTGCCACCTCGCTGGACTGCTCCTTTATTCAAAATGCCCCTTGTTGAATGTTTAACTTGCGTGAAGTCGATTTCTGCGGATAGCCAGAGCCTGAAGTGTGTTGACTGTGAGAATAGTTATCATGTAGGAAAGTACTCCGGGGTGACGAAGACTCTTCTTAAAACCCTGACTAAGGAGGATCGTACTGCTTGGCAGTGTGCAAAACGCAAGCTTCATAAAACTGGACAGTTGACATCTTCAGCGAGGGTCTCTCAGGAAGATAGTGAACCCAGTATCGCAGATGTAACAGCGGAAGAACCGTATATGTCAGTTTTTATGAAACACGTCTTTGAGATGAGCACAAAACGCACTCAAGTTCTAGATTGAATCAATAACATCGTGAAGACCTTCGATGAGCAGTCGGACATTCATGTCGCCGTAATCGCCAAGCTCACTATTTAGGAGAGAACTGTGGAAGGCATCGAGCACTGGTTGGAAGTGATGGTAGAAGAGTACCATGAGCTTCTGGAGAATGTAAATTCAGGAAAAATATTTAAAAGAACTAAAAAGAACAGGACCACTGAGCTAGGACAGAAGGTTGCTAAGGTGGACTTGGAGATATAGGAGCTCAAAACCGAGGAATATGCTACTGAACAGTATTCTGTTCCGGTAGCTCTGCTAAGCTAGAGCTACCGGTCCCGACACACGGCTGTATAGAAGCAGTACACAGATTGAGACCAAAGGAGGCTAAACTACCGCCTATCATTTCCCGATTGAAAGAGAGAGAGCGGTTAGAGACCTCTCGATCTCCAAACGAAGAGCTCTGGCGAATGAAGGGGTATTATTAACGAAAACTCGAAAAAGTTACTCCGACAACTACTACGGAAAACAAAGTCGTGCGCAAAGGAAGAGGGGAATAAATTTCTGTGGTTGACCAAGGGAAAAAAAGTGGTTCGAGAAAAGTGGTTCGAGAAAAACAAGTTGCGGTTGCGATCAAATTGGAGAGGGAACAAGACTTTTCTAAGCTACACTAATTATGACAGAATCGTTTTTATCTTTTCAAGACTGGGACATCAATGCCCAGTGCCCGCTAGCGAACGTTGATGGTGATAGAATGATCTAAACATATTGCACATAAATCTCAGAAGTCTACAAAAATTAAAGAAGACACTTAAGGCCGACCCACATAGGGCGTATTCTCGACGAATTTACGCGCGTTTTAGCGGGCGTAATCACGGGCTTTGGCGGGCGCTTTTTTCACAGAAGGGAAGAGGGCAAGGTCGCCAAACCACACACGACGCTTTTCGTCGACGTCTCCTCGGCGTTTGGTACAGTGTAGCCCGACTCGCACCTTTTATGAAATGATGCAAAATGTAGATCGGCTGCTATATTATTACGTTCAGCAAGGGGACAGAAATAACTGAATGTTAATCAGCAATCAAAGCCTAATTTGCTAACACCTGTTTCATAAATGTTCGCTGCAAGCGTCAAGTTGCCAAGAACTCCCGGCAGGAGGACGGCCGCGATCTCTGCTCAAAACCCTTCCTTTTGTAATTTTTTTCACATCGCCCGCAACATGGATGGTATTTTCTTCTGTCTCAGTCGTTCATCGCTCGTTCCAAAGAGATATAGCGATTTCGTACAGATCGCCGATAAACCGGCGAACGCGACAAGCGAGCACCCATTTCGGCGGCCGAGTCAGTAAGCCAGCCGGCCGCATAGCTATGCAAGCCGATTCTCGAGCAACTTCCGGCTCTCAACTCGGGAGCTGATTGGCCGGCACCGCGCCGTACGCTTCCGGATACGCCACGCCGAAATACGTCGAAGCGCCGAGATCTGTCTCGGTCGGATCGCCGAATACGCGCGTATTTACGCCGACCGAGGAAGCGCTCGTCCCGACGCCCGCTGTACGTCGGGACTACGCCCGCCAAAACGCCCGTAAATACGTCGCCAATACGCCCTATGTGGTCCGGGTTCTAAAGGTCCGTGCACACTCTTGCGACCGAGTACGACCGAGAGAGCAACCGGTTTTAAGCCTCTTGCGATCTCTTAGTACCAGCTCCGCTGTAGCGCGTCCGGCCCTAAGAGATCGCAAGAGGCTTAAAAACCGGTCTGGTCTCTCTCGGTCTTACTCGGTCGCAAGAGTGTGAACGGGCCTTAAGACTGCTTACGTGTAGGAAGGCGAAGGCATTCTTACACGTAGCCCGTTTCTACAAGCAGCACGCCACGTCGTCCTTTCGCACACGGCGCTCCGGCGGTGACATCACGCTCCCCCACTGCGCAGGCGCGGCGAACCCAAAAGCCTTCCGTGACGATGCAGCTGCGTTGCTGTGCTTCTGGCCAATGGGAATTTAACTGCCTTTTTGCTGCTACAGACGTTTACAGAAAACGGCTGCTTCGCTCAATGGGGCAGTAAAAGCTTTCGCCATTAAAACATTGGGACCAGATAAATGTCTACCTGTGTAACCGATTGGCGTCTCTTGATATTCAAATTTTGACAGAAATCAATATAAATGCAACGATGGTTAGTTGTTTTAACCTGGCTGATTTTCACTAGTTTTCTGTATGCACAGAACGAGTGTTTATAAAAAGCAACTGGATGGCTGATCAAGCAAATATATCTTAAAAGCGCGGAAGGTTTGGTGGTGTCTTCATGTGTCTAATCAGCAGGGTTTCCTTTGTCATTTGTACGATATATAGACCACCCAGTGCGAACACACATTCTGTCCTCGATGAATGTTCTGAACTACTTAACAAATTTTATATTAATAATTATTTACATATTGCTGGTGACTTGAACCTACATGTAATCAAAACTGCCAAGTACGGTGTGTCTGACTACCGGAACCTACTTGCTGGCAACGAATTAGAACAGGCAATTAGTAACTACACTAGGGAAGATTATCTGGGATCGAGTATAAGGCAATTTGTTTGGATCATATTATTGTCAGAAGAACTGCGATCTTAAACTGGTTTCAGGGGCGATTAGACAAAAAGCTGCTGATCACTACTTCGTAGGTCTGACCGTATTTGAAGTAAATTCGGGGGAAACGGAACATACTGTCTACCAGACATGTACGTAACGCGTTACAAGTAACGAGTTACTTGTACCTAGTTACTATTTTCGGTAACGAGTAACGTATTTAGTTACTTTTTTAGAAAAGGAACGAGTAACGGTATTTAGTTACTTTTAATGCCAAGTAACGAGTAACGGTATCTCGTTACTTTTGTGGAGTAACGTGTACAGCACCGCTTAAACGGCCTTGTTTTTATTCTAGCCTCAGTGTGTGTCCATTGCGACAAAGGCGGATGGAAAACCCGAAAAAACAAATAAACAGTATGACAATACAGCAACGTATATCGCTGAACACGTCAGTCGAACGGTTCGACTGAGGTGTCCAGTGATAAACGTTGCTGTACTGAACTCTACAGCTGCAGAATGTCCTTCACCCAGCGAGCACAATCAGGCTCGTTGGGTGAACTTTCTAGAACCGGGTACGGACCGAATGTAAACCCGGAGGTTGCAAACACGGGAAGGCACATTACCCGCTGTCCTCAATGAAGACGCAGTTCCCGAAGATTCACCAGCTCTTCCTGAAGCACAACAGTGCCGTTCCTTCGAGCGCGTCAGTAGAACAACGCTTCAGCGTCACCGGAAATGTATTTTCAAGGAAGCGGGGAAACATAACTGACAAAAACTTCGACAGGCAGCTGCTGCTTAGGGGCAACGACCACTAAAAAGAAAACAATAAACCATGAAACAAAAACAGTTGTGTATTTGGTCGTCAAAGTAACGTGAAAAGTAACTCGTTACTTTTGAGGTAACTCACGCGTTCTTTTTGAGAATCGGTAACGAGTAACGTATTTAGTTACTTTTTGAGCGAGTAACGAGTAACGGTATTTAGTTACTTTTTGGGGGTAACGTGTACATGTCTTCTGTCTAGAAACGAATTCTACACAACAGCAAAGTTGATAAAATGACATGGGAATGCAAATGGGGGTCACGAATAAAATACGATCATATCAATGCTTATCAAAATCTCATAAATAAGATGGGGTACTATTGCAAACAGTGCTGGTAAACAGTAAAATTGAGACATAAAGAAAAACAGAAAATGCATGGATAAATGAAAAAATTATGACACTATGCCGCGAAAAAGACAAGCGGTGGAAAATATGGCAAGGCAAGGCCCGCTGATGCACAAATCAGAGCAGAATTCCGGAAGTTACAAAATAAGGCAGCCGCAAGAATAATGTCAGTAAAAAAATATATGACTAAACAAATTGTTTCAGAAGTGCCAGGGAACCTAAAGAAGACTTGGGATTTGATCAATCAAATTATGGGCTGAAAAAGAAAGCAAACTATCAATGACACTATTAAAAGCCCTTGGGTATCTTCGTTGTGCAATTTATATAACGATTAGTTCGCTCAAAGAGTTATTAAACTGAGAAATAATATAAGATATCAAGGGGAGGACCGGATGATTACGATACTAGTTTGCATTCCGCGTACTTAACACAGCACACGGCAATATAATCAAAGGGATGCATGCCGTCTCGGGGTGTTTATATAGAATGCGGAGTGTATCTAATATGTCCCTGAGAAAAAGAGTGTATGCCGCCGCACTGGGTGAATCTATCATTCATTATGGTATTTAGCTATCCGGAATGTGTTTCAACTCTGAAAAGCAAAAAAGAAAATCGACAAGGTTTTATATAAAATAGCATGTAACATCTAACTGGTACAATGAACGAAGAAGCAGAGAAAGATGAGATAATGAATGCAGCGAGGGTCTTAACTACTGGGCACTTGCGGTGTAATGCAATTCTAGCAACAAAAGAACGAACTCTAAAGCGGACCGAGAAGTTTGTCCTTCTTAGAATGTATACTAACTATGGAAAAAAATCGACGTCGTATTACGTTCCGTTTTACTTTAATAAACTACCAAAGGAGTTTCTTACTATGGGTTCATTAAAACGAGCAAAATACGGACTGAGACACTGGTGCTCTAAATGTAATACGTAATTGAATCTACGTTTTTTTTTGTTTTTTTTCTTTTTATGCCAACAACGCATGCTTTGTTATCAGCGAGCAAGCAACCTACTGGACGCCAGGTCCCGCAGATAAGCATACTCATTTATGCTTTAGCGGGCCGTTAGATGCGTAAAGATGCAATCAAATATGTATTAGTTATTTATTATTATTCTCATAAATGCCGACCTTCAAATTAAATCAAGTAAATACATTTTTGACACAACTCTGTCACATCCTGTTCACATCCTTGATTTCTGATTGTAGAGTGAAGAATCCCCCCCCCCCAAACCATCAACAAACAAAAAATAGGCGAAAGTGCCAGTAGTGAGTAAACCTATAACTGTTATGCCTATTTTTTGTTGGTAATGCACTCTAAAAAGTATTTTGTGCCGTTCAACTAGTTCTTTTTTTTATTTTTGGTCAAACAGTCCGTAACTTTTGAGTCTTAGTTTGGTTTTAGAAAGGGAATATCCATGAAAAAGCCGGAGAGAGAAAAAAGAAAGAAAGATAGAAAGAGAGAAAGAAAGAGGAAAACAACATGTGATTTTGGAGAGGCTGGCAATATCCCCGGAACCTCCACTCCTCTTACAAAATGAGACTGTTCCTACATAGCATTGATAAGAAACTTTGGACATTTTTGTAGATTTCAGTAAAGCTTTTGATTCTGTCCATCACTAATACTGACTGACAAATTCAACCAGTACGGTATATGTGGATACTCTTTCATTTTTGGTTTTATTGTAAGAAGGGCGTGTGTTTGTATAGGAAGATTTTCTCATCAGCGTGAGTTCACTGTTCAGCAGAAACCCCGCTCGGGTGCCTTGATGCTGTATCTTTTGTTCTTGGTATTGAAATATAATATAATATATATATATATATATATATATATATATATATATACAAACAGTTTTTCAACTCAGTACTGAAAGCACAGGCCCATTCAGACGCAACGAAGATACCTAAAGTGGCAACGTCGAACCTGCGGAATGCTACCGCGCTTAAAGGTGTGGACCGGCGAAATATTGATGGTCACTGAATTTTTATAAAAATTTCACCCTGCGCACTAAATATCCTCCCGTGAGTATGTCTAATAAATATCTAATCAACATAGTTTTTTTTTTTTTTTCGAGAAATGAATTTTGGAAGTTTACGCGTACCCTTCCGAATACCTTGCTGCCGCTCTACAGGCAACAACGAGCAGGGGGCATTCATGACGTCAAGGTTGTATCCGAGAGCAGACGGTGCTCCCATACTCCACGGCGTTGCGCGTTGAAGCGATGGTTAGCGTCTGTGGTTCCGCGAATCACGTCTGATTTAGGCTTTTTTCGGCATGGAATGGAGGGTGGGGGGGGGGGGGCATTGGGGATTGTGAGTAGGGATGTCGCGAACCGATCGAAGTTCGAGTTCGACTCAGGGTCAACTGCTATGCGCATGCGCGACAGGCTGGCCAGTTGGCTTCGGAATGGATGGTGATGGCTGAGGGATGAATTAAAGGCAGCACTGATTGGTTATTTCAGTTAATACAGTACAAAAAAAATTATGTTATTACCTTCTTCAGTGATTAGAATCAGTTTATGTTAATTGGAACTGTTCATAAAATAAAAATAACCCTTTGTGTAAAAAAAAAAAATTTCTTCAAACCTAGACACGCCTGTATCAAGGTCTGGCCACGCTGTACACAGAGTCAAACGTTACTAGATTACCTCAGTTGTGGAACTCCCGCGGAAGAGGGTACCCCCCCCCCCCACCCCCCTCACTCACTTCAATCCGCCTGCCGTCGTTCGAAGCGCCATCTAGATTTTCGTGTCATAACTGTGCGTTCCATATATCGCGACTCCAGCAAAACGGACGCCACTAAGCGGGAAAACCGGGAACCAGCCGGTCCAGGTCACCTTGCGCCCCTCCGCGTCTCTGGTGGCTTTCGCGGACACGTGTTGTCGGCGCGGTGGCGAACAATGCAATTTGACGAAGGTCCGAAAATTTCCTAAGTTGGCCTGAGTGTTCATTAGTGTGGTGAAGCCTCAGTAGATTGTTTCCTTCCATCACGTGTTTGAAAGCCCGTTTACTTCACAACACACGGTTTCTTGGATGGGGAGAAATCACGGAAAAACGTTTTGATTTCTTGTCTGTCTCGAATCACATTCAAAGTGACGACTACTTGGTAACTGATAAGTGGTTTCTTTATAATGATTGTAGAACAGTGGAGTGAGGACGACAGACGAGGTGTTTCACTGGAGGGAACACCAATGTTGCAGTCAAGTGAATGGGAAGGTTCGATCAGCTGATTTTCTTGAGTTTGGTTGTGTTCGATTAGCTTCAAGTTTGAGCCACCCACGCCGGTCGGTGCGTAGGCTATTCATATCTGGCTGCTTTTCGCCAAAAAAGCCTCTGGACCACACTGAGGGAGTTGGGCTGATTTCGCAATTACTCGATTCAGGAAAACCTGCTCGCTGCATACGATTAATGAGGGAAATTATCTACTTTCGAAAGGTGGGGCACGCGTCTCGCAAAGAGAAGCTGTCACGGCATTATAATCTATCGCGCCTCCAATATTTATATTATACCCCCGTCGAAGCCAGCAGCAATATACGTCTACATTGCTCAGGTTGACCGGCCACAAAAAATACCCCTTTTCTCCATTCAGAATTCGAAGTCAAGTTCAATGCAGAGGGGGTCTGCGTGAACCTCAGATGAAGGCTCTCTTCAGTTTGTCCGCAATCGTCTTTGTGCTACCAGCTAGAACCAATTGGCTGAGTTTAAGTAGTATCAGATCTCTGTCTGTAAAATGTACTTTTATTCAGCAGTTCACTTACTAGCTAGTCAACTAAGCTCATATTTCAACCCGAATATGCTAATGATCGCTTTAGTGGGACATAGTACGTAATATAATACATAACCCACTCGTCAAAATGACTTCTCGATTGCTACTAAAACCTGAATTGAAATACGAGTATGAGCTGCTTAGTGGGGCGCCAGCGGGTTAACATGCTCATCGGCTCAAGAAGCGCTTGCTTAATTTTCGTAATTTTCCTGCAGCCTGCGTTGTTGACCGAGCAGACGACTGGAGTTGTTTCTTAAGCGCGAACACGCACAAAAGCTCGATTTCGCGGACTGATAAGTCACATGGTCAAGGCATGCGAGTTAGCTGAAAATTACTCTCGGTGGAACAATTCTGTAGTCATCGCCGCTTTCCTTAGCTGATCAAAACTGATTAGAGTCTATTACCGTCTCTCCGGAGCCCATAGTTTCGATTTTGAACGCAATCTCCGAAACGAAAGTTGGACATGAAAATCACAAAAAGCACCTGGAAAGCAAAACTATGCTCTGCAAGTTTATGTGCACCGGCTACACTCAACCGTCGCAGTTCAAATACCTATAAAATTGGGCATTAAACAAAAGAAAATCTGTTAAATTGAATGCGTCACCCGTTCAGGAGACCCGGCCGAGCCGACGCGACCTGGGCCCAGCCGCCATGTTTGTTTGCTGGTGGCACCCCCTATAGGTCGCTGGAGTCGCGAACAGAGCAGAGCTAAAACGCCGTCAAGACGCCGTGCTTCGAAACGCCCGTCGTATCACGATTCCCATAGAATACACTGCAGTTACCAAAGCAGCCGTCCGGGGGCGCGTCGAGCGACGGCAGGCGAGTCGTGGTGAGTGAGGGGGGGGGGTACTGTTTGTGAATGCAGCGTCTATGAGCAGTTCCGTAACTGAGATAATCTAATAACGTTGACAGAGTCGAACCAGTGGAATCTGGCTAAAAATTTCGAAGGTTCGTCGAACCCCGAAAGTTCGACCTAAAAATCCGGTTCGACAAAAGTTCGCGACATCCCTAGTCGTGAGCAACAATAACGCCACGAAGAAATGCAGCACAGTGACATCTTGTTAGTGTCCGATCGAGATGTCTCCGCCACGGAAGTGAGAACCAGTAGTCCGACGCGAACTCTGAATCTTAGCATTCGCGTCGTGTTAGGAAAAACAGTTCACACCTTACTAGCAAAGAAAACCTTTCATGCCACTCTGGTTCGAAGCGGCATCTGGGTCCACATGTCGGCGGATCGCGAATGCGGCTCCCACGGGAGGTCCCTTCGCAGGCGGCAATGCCGGCGGATCGAATGCGAACGGCGAATCGTCTCAAAATCTCGTGCTGCCAATTTTAAAACCTTTGCTGGCCAGCCCTCGACTGAGACAAGTTTGATGAATCGTAGTTCAATATTTCCCACGGACGATAGGGACAGCGTTTTGACTGCTTCCGTCGCTGGGTGAAACAAGCTGAAGCTGCCCATGTTGTCGCGTTTATATACGACATCTGACGTCACAACAAGATGGCGTACCAGTAAAGTTGCAGGTAAGTTTCGGTTTCGGTTATATCGTATTTCTACGCTTCAATCATTTTTTTTAATTCAGAAATTTTATTCTCTGCTTTGGACTCCCTTTCTTGTGCTCTTTCAGAAACTATATTTAGTTGAAAAAAGTTCAAACTGTTGCAGATTTTCTTGGTAATACAAGTGGTCTCTCGAAGAAGGAAGAGGTCTGATGAAAAACGCCACACACCAGAACGCAATGAATGACAGTCGTCAGGTTGTCGCTTGGTACTACTTAACGCGCGAAGTGTATTGAATAAACTTGCTGACGTCGAGGGTGTTTTATACGAATATGATGCTGACATAACAGCGATAACGGAAACATGGCTACATTCGGGTATCTCTGATTGTGAACTTGTTCCTCCGACTCATCAGATAATACGACACGATCGTTCATCCCGAGGCGGGGGTGTGGCTATCATTGCGAAAAACAATGTTTGTTGCACTGTCTTGGAAGGAATTCAAAACCACGAGAGCTTGTGGTGCAAAGTAGAAGTCGGAAAGGTTGTGTTTGTTCTTGGCGTTGTCTACAGGCCTCCAAATGCACCTGGTGTTTTTTTGGAGACGCTATACGACTACTTATCTGGATTAGTTAGAAATAGAACTAAAGTTGTTGTTGTTGGTGATTTCAATGCTCCCGGAATTGATTGGAATAATTTAAGACTGACCACCTCAAATACGCAAAAAGAGTCAATTTTACTTGACCTACTTTCCAGCGTTAACCTTTTACAGGTTGTTACTCAGCCAACGAGGGTTACACCAACAACAAGTTCTATACTTGACTTAGCTTTCGTGAGTCCTTCTATGCCCTGTGAGGTCAGCATACATAAAGGCATATCAGACCACGATCTTGTATCGCTAGTTTTTTGTTTTTCCGAGTCTACAGCAAAAGCTCCGTCTCGTAAGCTAATACAGGATTTTGGCCGAGCGGACGATGTCAGTATACTCGACTATCTTGAAACAAGATTCGATGCATTCAGCCATTCCTCCGGAAACACAGAATTCCTTTGGCAGATGTTAAGAGACACAGTTAGTTACTGCATTGAGCGCTTTGTTCCGGAAAGAAAAATAACCATTAACAGGCCGCATCCTTGGATATCAAGAGAGGTAATCCATTTGATAAGGCGCATTAAAAGACTCCGCCGACGGAGGGCTTGTAACTCGTCGAGTTTTGAAGATCTGTGTTCTACTTTGAGGAAGAAAATCGTGGAGGGTCGAACAGCCTTTTTTTCACAAACTCTCCCTGCCTTTATGCGAGATTCTCCTCAAAAATTCTGGCGATATCTGTCTCCCTCACGTGCAGTGGTTGAGAGAGTTAAAATACGAAATGTAGTCATAGATACTCCAAGGGATATAAGTACCGAGTTTAATACATATTTTCAGTCTGTCTTTACCAGACCAACAAACGCAGTAGACTACCTTGCACCTTCAAGTTGCACTTCTATTCCCATGTCTGACCTAACTGTGACAGCCCAAGGTATATTTGCTATGTTACTTAATTTAGACAGTAAAAAAGCGTCTGGCCCAGATGACATTCCTGCTGCATTTATGAAGAGGTATGCTGAGTGGATGTCAATGTTTCTGTGTATAATATTTACGTCTTCTTTGAAAGAAAGGCTTGTTCCAGTCGACTGGCTTTGTGCGCGCGTAGTACCGGTCCATAAGGCGGGCGATAAGCTTTCCGTTTCGAACTACCGACCCATATCTTTAACTTGCATATCTTCCAAACTTCTTGAGCACATTGTAAACAAGCATATTACTGACTACCTCGAGAGCAACAATTTTTTCACTGACTCCCAGCATGGTTTTCGGCGTAATCGCTCTACCACTACCCAGCTCGTTTGCACCGTGCATGACTTAGCAAGCATTCTTAATGAAAAAGGGCAAGCTGACGCGGTTTTTATCGACTTCTCGAAAGCCTTTGACACTGTTCCCCATGATGCTCTACTTTTTAAATTAAGAAAAGCTGGTATTAATGAAGACTTGGTGCAGTGGATAAAGTGTTATTTGTACAACCGGAAGCAATATGTTGAAATCAATGGTTCCCGTTCTCCCTCCCTTGACGTTTTTTCCGGTGTCCCCCAGGGATCAGTCGTAGGCCCGTTATTATTTCTTGTCTATATAAATGACATTGTGAACGATATCAATGAAAAAATCCAGATCAGGCTTTTTGCTGACGATTGTGTCTTGTATACGAAAGTGGAGAGTGTCGAGGACCAGATTATGCTCAACAACGCCCTGGGTTCGGTGTCTGAATGGTGCAAGAAATGGCAGATGAAACTTAATCTAAAAAAAACGGTAGCGATCACATTCACTAAGAAAAAAAGCCCTCTAAGTTTTGAGTACCTTTTTGATAGCTCCCCCGTTACCAAGGTCGACTCCGTGAAATATCTGGGAGTAACGCTCACTCCTGGCCTTAGCTGGAGCTTGCATGTAGATAATATATGCTCAGCTGCCTTCCGAAAACTCTGTTTCATTAGAAGGAAACTAAAGCTGGCACCAACATCCACTAGACTAACCGCCTATAAGACCCTAATAAGGCCAATGTTGGAGTACGCCACTGTAGTATGGGATCCTTATACCAAAGTTGATTCTTCTAAAATAGAACGTATACAAAACCAGAGTCTACGATTTGTGTACGGCAGGTACAAAAGGACGGATTCTATCACTGAGATGTTGTCATTGTCAAACATGGAACCTTTGTGCGCCCGACGTAAGTTAGCTAGGTTAAAACTTTTGTACTCTATTGCGAACAGGCAAACCGGTATCGATCCTACCATGTATTTGCTCCCTCCCTTCAAGCACTCCAGTAGAATAAACAATTCGCACCACATTCGACCCTTTAGATCGTCATCCAATGTGCTCAAGTTTTCTTTCTTTTCCAGAACTGTAGATGAATGGAATCTTTTACCTGACGAGATTGTTGCATGTACGACCGTAGAACAATTTGTTGATGCATGTTCTTCGCATTTCTAACGCGCTCGCATGGTTTTTTGTTATATTTCAGTAATGTTGTAGTCATGATTTTAAGATACAACCTATCACTAGCGTTCTTATCTTATTTTTTTACGTGCTCTGTTGCGCTTATTGCAAGACTGTATCAGTGGCTCCATTGTTATGTTATCTATACACCCTTTGAACTTGTGTATTTTTTTTCTCTTTTCTGTGACCTCCAGTGTACCACATTTGTTGGTTTACTCTGTTTAGTTATGTCTTTTTCTTGTTGTCCCACCCTGCTTGGGCCTGAAATGGCCTGCAGTATGAATAAATAAATAAATAACATACAATAACAACGAAGTGACAGATCTTTGCCCCCGTTTAACGCAGAATGTGCGATGTGGCTGGCACCTCAACCATATCCAGGTGGGTGCCAGGGACGGAAGTCGACAGCCCGACCGCCAGCCGAACACTGACGCAGCTCTCGTCGCCTCACTGACTGTGCACCGGTTCCAACAAAACGTTTTTCCCCAGCTGCTTCTGTGTTACTCCCGGCGGGTGTGAAACATCATACGTTCAGACATACAGCGGCGCTTTTTTTCCGTCAAACGAGCGCGCTCGAACTTCCCCAGTGAAAGAGCGCAAGCGGCAAAAAAGAGCGACAGAAAAGCAAGAGAAAAAATTATGGCATTTTGCAATCTTAAAAGGTCGGTCCCGAACAGCGTTGTAACTAAGCGTTACAAGTAACGACGTTACTGGTAACGCGTTAGTTTTTTACTAACGTACTAACGTACTCGTTAGAATTCCAAATGACTAACGAGTAAAGTAATGTCGTTATTATTTTACGGTATCTCCTATCAAATTACGTTACCCGTTACTCGTTACTTTTGATTAAAAATGGCCGCATGATTGTTTGAAAACAAAATAGTTTTTATTCTGTACACTACGTAAAAGTGGCAAGAAACCCCAACAAAGCTATGTATAAACGGCGTCATGTCAAACTCCTTCGGAAGACACTTTTAACGTTCCCACGACCGGGCCCAAAAGGCGCGAGATTATCGCTGCGCGGAACCCCTAAGCGTCCTTGGTGCAGTCTTTGTATAGAAGCTGCTAAGATCACCGTCGCCGTACCCTGAAGAAGCAGCCGTCTCGCTGGAAAGAGACATCCGTTCAGAAGGCAACAGTCTGCCGCCGCTCGAAGGATTTTGCCTCAGCGTCCCTAGCTACTCCAGCTGGTCACATCCTTCTCTTCAAAACAAATAAATTCTCGTTCTGTCAACAACAGAAA
The DNA here is from genome assembly GCA_037355805.1 of Ixodes ricinus. NCBI lineage: Eukaryota > Metazoa > Arthropoda > Arachnida > Ixodida > Ixodidae > Ixodes > Ixodes ricinus. The sequence continues at coordinate 22,591 of JAZHYW010050218.1, forward strand.
GGATAAACTCTAAGTTTGGAAGCGTTGACGTTCCCACGCTTTGAACCAAAACAAGTGGCAAGGTTATCGCAGCATTGAACGGCGACCGTCACCAGAAAGACGTCACCATCCTTTCAGAATCCCTGCCGCCGTGGTACAAAGGTGCGGTCTCTCGCTGGAGAACGACTCCAGTTCAGAAGGTCGCCTCCCACTAAATCCTCTAGGCATCCTTTCTCCCATAGCGCCTCAAAGATTAGACGAAAGACTGCGTCACCACCACGGACGGCACCTTCTTTGTATCGCAGTTCGTCAGACATAAATACCGTAGTCTTCCACAAGAAAGCATGCCCCCAACTCCCTGGCATTCAAAGACCGAATTATCTATTGCTGGACGCTGCGCCCGCCTTTTCCTTCTCGCAGTTCCTGGTTGTGTGTGAAGGCTACTGTACCATTCTTCTAGAGAGACACATTCGTAGCAGTGATAGTGATGGCTTTCGTCTGCTTAGCCCTTACTTTGCTGCTGACCGGCGTGAAAAAAAGGAAAAGGTTTTTGGTCGTGAAAGAGAAACTTAGGGTAAAGAGCTTATAAACGCTCGCCACCTTCTTTAGTCATATATACACGTAAAGATACTACGAGTATGCATGTGATTATAACCAAAGTATGGCCGTGCGCTATACTTCGTTTATAATCAGCCATAATCATCTTTGGTTATGATTATTGGTTATAATAAGCGATCGGTGTCCTCTTTTCGTTGCTCGTGTACAGCCTAAACCGGACCGTGACTAAAACCGACGTGGCTATGAGGTGTGTTGTTTGTGAGCAGTTCCGTGTACTGTACAGTTGTCTCTGTCATGCAACGTCTGCCTCTAACCAACAAGGCCGTTTTGGAACGCTTGTTATAAAAGCCCCTTTTACTGCCATCTCCCACTCACTTTTCGTGCAAGATGGCAACGGCCACCGAAACTCTGTTAGCATGGCCCGGGCTAAGTGCTATGTTTGAATTGAGGAAACGAAGTCAGACAATTTGCTGTTTAAATGTCTACTCTGTATGCCGAAACTCAAGCTGCTGAGCACATCCAGGACGTCGAACTCTAATTTGAAAAAGCACATTAAGGTGAGTTATTTTTCAATGTCACTTACTTTTTTTCCGCTAAAATGTCGTGGTTAAGTTTTGTTAGCCAAAAGAACGCACCTTTCTTTCGAGATCGTTTTGTTAGTCGCATAGTTTTTCAGCTACATCTCACAATGCTCTATATAATGTAAGCTAGCGAAAACTCTTCGAAAACGGCTTAATTTAGTTCACTTGTATATTTCAGAAGGAAGGGTAAATCAATCATGGCAGTTATATATAAACACGCCTATTTGATATTTGTTTAAGTTTGCGATTTATTTAGACAGTTTTTTTTTCTATACTAATTCGTGATGCAGTTTATTTAGTTAATATTTCGTTGTACCACACCACTGATAACTAGCAATTAACAGCGGTGCTTCGCGTCAGTCCTAGGCTATTTTTTTTCTTTTCCGCCAGTCTTTCCATTCGCAGAAGCTATCAGAGTTCGAGGTGCTTTCAAAGAAACGAAAGACCGAGACTACAACCCACTGTCCCGAGGCGCGCCCTGCTGAAGCAGATGAGGATCGACCGTATGCATCAAGTTCCCGTTTCTCAAGAACGGTTCGACAAGCTTGTGGAGACGTTTGTGGTTGAGACGCTACAGTCATATACTAACAGCTGTCAATATACTAACAGTGAAACAGCAAAGTAACGACAAACTAACGTAAAAGTAACGTCCGTTAGTCATGGCAAGTAACGACACCGGTATTTCGTTACATTTGCAAAATGGTAACGGAGCTCTGTAACGCGTTAGCTTTTTTCCAAGCTAACGAGTAACGCTATTTCGTTAGTACTTACTTTTGGTAACGGGCACAACACTGTCAGATGGCAATGGTCCAAATTGATCTGGCGAGAACATTCGACCATGTTAGCCATCATGTTCTTTTCAAAATTTTGTCTCATATTTGTGTTGGAGATAGTATACTTCAAGATGTACAAATGTCTTATTAGTAACTGTTACACACGCCTAGTCATAGATAACGAAGTCACAACAAGCGCCCCAGTCCGTTCCTCAGTTCGTCAGGCTGCCCTTGCGTTATCCTTTACTTGATATGTTCACATATGCTTCTCGCTGAAAGAGACATCCGTTCAGAAGGCAACAGTCTGCCGCCGCTCGAAGGATTTTGCCACAGTGTCCCTAACTTTTCCAGCTGGTCACATCCTTCTTTAAGACAAATAAATTCTCGTTCTATCAACAACAAAAAGGATAGCTTTAAGTTTCAGCGTTGACTGTTCCCACGCTTTGAACCAAAACAAGTCTGTGAGCAGTGGCCGGGTGCTAACGTGATCCGTTAATTGGCAATGCGACGTTGGTTTGTGAAGGAATAAAATAACGCTTATTTTACCGGATGAACTTTGATTACATGAAGAGGTCAATTTTGCGTCCGTTACGTGGCGTGCATCAGGTCGTTTTTTTTTCGGAGCGGTTTCTACTTCCCAGGCAGGTGCTATGGGCAAGGTGCAGTTCTCCGCGTCACCCTCGCGAAGCGTCACGTGTTCGAGGATATACATTACACATCCTGCGGACAGTGAATCTTTTATTAACCTGATCAATGCAATGTGAATCTCTTTGTTAGTAATTTGGCGTTATTAAAATTTTCAAATTTTATTACTGCGTGTTGTTTCGAATTGTTTATTTATATTGTTGGTTGCTGGCTTGTGCTGTTTGTGTGACTTTCCAACGTATAAAAGCTGATATGTACCCCACACCTCTGCTGTAATGATCCGGCGCTGCAAAGTAAAAGTAAATAAATAAATAAATAATCATTCTGAATAAGCGTATTGTTGCCGAAAATTAAAGAGGCGGTTTATTATAAACAGCTGTCATATACTAACAGTCAAACACAAAGTAACGACAACTTAACGTAAAAGTAACGTCCGTTAGTCATGGCAAGTAATGACACCGGTATTTCGTTACATTTGCAAAATGGTAACGGAGCTCTGTAACGCGTTAGCTTTTTTACGAGCTAACCAGTAACGCTATTTCGTTACTTATTTTTGGTAACGGGCACAACACTGCGCAGAACCCAGGGATCCTGGGTTCAATCCCCCACCCCTGCCGGTTTCGATCTGGATGAGCACCGTACCGGCGTGCGGTCGTGTACCACTACTGCTACGTGCTGCACGTTAAAGACCCAGTGGTTGTACTGCACTAGCTAAATTGCTCATATACAGCTGAGAGACAATTGGTCGCTCGTTGAATTTAGATTAACTTCAAGGCTGTATAAACATACCAACAACCAATTTTTCCGGCTGCGTCAAAAGCAAAAATAATTCTTGTTCTTTTGTAATTTTACTTTGCTTATAACTCCCAAAACAATTCGAATTTCCAAAAAGAAAAAGTACATTGTCTTTTTACGTTTTTTTTTACGTTCGATGCAGAGTAGGGTCAGTGAGACCCGGGGTGGTGGCCCGCCCCGACAACCCCCCCCCCCCCCCCCCCACTCACCCCCCCGGGTCTTGTGACCTCCCTTCGCATCCCGGGTCCTCAAACGAGCGGGTAAATTCTACAGGAAGCGCTGAAATTTCATGGCGACGGAAGATTCCTCTTAAAGAGGTAAGCGTGCGGCCGCGCACACGATAATCTCCGGCCGTCTACTCATGCCGGCCCTTCATACTTCGATTCGAACCGCCAACAAGACCCGCGCCCACCTCAGTCGTGCAGGTACTGCTCCGCGCGGATGGAAATATAACAGGCAGGACGAAGCTTGGGAAACCCAGCAAAACCGCGTCCAGCGAATTTGACAAAGCTGACACGAATGTAATTTGCGCCATCCATCATGCCTCCTCGTTAGTGTTCCCAGTTTCTCTAGAATGCCACATATCTTTCACTTCATATCCCTACTAATACACTAACAGTAGCCCGGCAGAACCCCACATCTCCATATTCTGTGTTACCACTGCCACGATAGTAGGGCAGGGGGGGGACTTTTTCTTAAATTTATTGTTCTAAACAGGTCGAAATTCTCGTTTTTAAGTGGCGCCTTGTAATAGCGTCGTAGGTGTGGACAAAACACCTAATGCAAATATTTAGCGAATGAAGTCTTTAGAGTCTGAAACGTTTACACGTACAAAATGGGCCTAGATGTATCCTAAATCACCGGACAAGAATCATGAGCCAATTCCGCTTCTGTGAAGGTGAATGACCAGCGTGACACAGAATTTTGTCCGAAGCTACGAACACATTTATTGTCTCGATCGGTGGTCATCATGATGAAAGGCACGCGCATAGGCGTAGACTATGGGGGCAACGGGGCTCGTGCCCCCCTGGTGAGATCCAGGGGGGCAGAGCCCTCCGGGCCCGGGCCTTGATCTTTTTTTTTTTTTTGCTTGTGTTTGTTGTTAGTTTGTCTTTGATAATTTGTATTTTGTCTTAAATGTATAATACTTCACCCATGTTTGTGCACCACACAATAGAACGCTAGGTTGTTTGTGGGCACTGGAAAATAAACCATTATTATTATTATTATTATTATTCCGAGACGCTGTTTACGTGCCATGTAACGAGCTTCTAGTAGTAGGATGTAAACAAAATAACGCCCACGTTGCCTTTATTGACAAAATACGTGGGAAATGGAATCCCAGCGTGCTTGCGTTAGCTTCAATCTCCAGTTCTGGCGAAAACATAACGCGCAGCACCCCCCCCCCCCCCCCCCGGGAGAACTTCTCAGCCTGCCCCCTCCGGGAAAATGGAAAGTCTACGCCGCTGGGCACGCGCATACATTTAGTGTTGTCTTGATCGGTCGTCATTATCTCGCGTGGACGACTATCACCACCCCGATTAGCTTAAGGAAACTATACACGCGCGACGGAACCGCCACCCCGGAAGAGCGGGAAGGAAAGGAAACTAGGCACGCAAGAGCTTGGAACGACGACAAATAGAGGGCGTAGACATGGCCGACGCGGGTTGGAACAGCGGCAAATCTTTGAGAAACCTTTATTATCTACCTGAGAGTCTACTGATCTTGAAAATGGTGCATATTGATAATTAATCTACGGAATAGACCTAGTGCTAAATTACCCAAGCATCAAGAAGGATGCAGGGTATGGTGTTCCACGCGCCGCACGTGCCGACGTCTGCAGCAGTAACTGTTCCGAAGCAAAAGCCTAAACAAAATGGCAACTTACACGCCTGTTCGTCAACGCTTCGTTTTGGTTATTCACTTCGAATCTTTTATACTAAGAAGACGTGCACGTGCGCGCGTGCGGCGCGTGCGGCGGTGCGAGCGTAAAGTTTTTGTTGACGCACATGTAAAATCCACGGAAACCGAGCCATAAACACCTTCGCTGTAAAAAGCGGCCTTTTTATTAACTGGGGTTCATAAGGGCGCTGTTATTCCCATTCCAGCTCAGCTCCCCTACCCCTTCCCCCAAGAAAAAAGCCGAGCTCAGGAATAAACACCGGCAAGACACAATATCTCAAACATATCTGCGCACTCCCGCCCCCCCCCCCCCCCTTAAAAAAAACACATCAACATCCTACATCAGAACGATTGAACCCACTCTGTCTCCGGACTTGGAAACCTGCACTAAACGTTCGACCTTGACGTGGCAACGCGAAAAGCTACTTGACCACTTCCATTTCCTGTCGCCCAGAGACGGTACCAAGAGGACCCTCGACCTTCATTCTAGTCGGACGAAGACCCATTGAGAAATCTCCCCGAGCCCTCGTGTCGGCCAACTTGAAAGCCAAGAAGCACGACGCCGTTCCCTTCGTCTTCAAGAAACAACGAGAAACCCGCGGCGCATTTCAAGAGGTGTGGCAAGGCAGACCGTCCAACTCCTTCCATCCTGTCCCTTTTGTGGACTCCCTCGGCTTAACGTTTCCCGGCGTCGTTAGGGCTACAAAAGGTGGCGGCTCCGACTGCAGCGAGCAGACAGCTAAGTCCAAGGTTGTCTGGTCGGCAGACGACTTCATGGCGCCGCTTCATGGTCACTTCTGAATCCTGTGTGGCCTTCTCGTCCCGCTCATCCCCCGAAAGGCGAAAAGGGGATGAACTGTCCACTGTCTACCGTGTTTACTCGGTCGGCGCTGTCCTTTGACGCTTTAAACGTGGGCGCCGTGGTGCTCGTTAAATTAATACCGCTTCTTGTTGTTGATGTTGTTTTTCTTGCTCGGTGGGTGGTCTGCATGCTAGTTGCGAAAGGACTGATGGGTGAGCAGTCAGTTGTAAACATTTTCGAGGTTCAAGGTTTGGCGGATGGATGCCGTCGCTACGGCCTTTGCGGTGGACAGCAGAGGGACGTGCTACGAGCCACCAAAAGACTGAACGTCACGTTACCGCCGAGAAGACCGCGGCGACTTGCGGCATCGCGCAGTCACGTGATATTTTCAGAGCACCGCATTGGCTGGGATGGCCCGTAGGCTCCGCTGAGGTCCATCGTATGTAAAAGGTGGCACAACGTGGCGATATGGAGTTCCAGTGGATTGTTCTTGCGCTTCGATAACGATACCCTATAACGACACGATGCATGTGAAAAAAAACAAAAAAAACAGGCGGCGGTGAAGGATCGAGTAACGAATTGATAGGAACGATCTCATATAAACGCCCTATTACCAGTAGACGACGGGATACATAGTAATAAAGAAAGGTTGAGAGTAAAGAAAGTGAACGTAAGAGGCCTTGCCTCTTTGACATCGTTAGCCGCTTTCGGAAACGAATTCACACCAACCGCCCCGGCTTCTTGCACTTTGACACAGGCGACCTGATTCGGTAATGAGGTGTTTCACAAACTAGAGACTTGCGAAACGAAGAAACAGTTTATACGATTGAGATTATTAGCCTCTGCGTGTGATTTGCCTGAGGACTCGAGGAGAAAAACAAACTGCATGATTAGGCTGTCATCCTTTATCTATTTCTGCTTCACTCAGTTTCGGAGCTTTCTTCGAACGTTCACGGAAAAAGTGTGCAGTCTTCAACGAGCGCACACAAATGCTTCTATTCAAATTGCGACACGGTTGAAAATGCTCAAAACGCTCTCGTTTACACGACGCAATTGTACTCGCGTAAACACGCCCTTGACGCCGGGCTAATACTACTCCGGCGCAGAATTGTCCCCTTCCTGCGAAGAAACCAGGCAACTCGCCGGTACACAAACGGTTTGCATGCAGATCGCGGAAAGCAGCTACATCGACAAATTGATATTCTTCTTGTCTCTGGCGGTAAATTTTATTAAGCGTTAAGATAGCGAGCGCATATGAGGCAGTTTGAGAAAACTTCTAAAGGTGCAAGCGAAGACAATAAAACATCGTTGTCGGCAAGAAATCGTTTTCACCGTTTAATAATTTTTGGTTGGAGACAAAGGTATATACCCCGACATACATGCTTAATTGCATATTTTTATTATTAGCAATCAAAGTGACATCAACACCAGGTATTTAAACCCCGTAAGCATGTCTGATAGTCGTAATCCGGAATTACACCTCCCCCTTTCCCCCTAACAAAATGCGGTGATCGGAAGATATAGGGTTTCACAAAGTAACTTCTTTTATTTCTTTTTTCGACGTTAGAGTACGGTGTCTTGTATTATTTAGGTCGATAAACAACAAACACTGCTATTGTCACTGCCAAATAATAAAAAGATAAAAAAAACGTTCGGCGAGTTAAGAGCATATCCGTAGAGAAATGCCGTATATGGTCAGATGAATGAATCGGGTAAATGAATGGCCGTAGGAAATAACAAGGCTAACTATGGCCTTACTTGGCCAATTCTTGATCGCCAGCCGATGAGATCGCCGCAGAAAGGATCACAAAGCAAGAAGTGGTGAACATAATAAAGTCGCGTACCCGCGCCTCGTAAGTATGGGTTCCAGTGTTTTCGGTAAATACTGTTACACCCCGATCGGGGAGAACCTAAAAACTGCCGAATTGGAGCTGCCCTTGAATCACGAAGCAAGAAGTGTGAACATAATAATGTCGCGCCCCACGTCTCATAAGCTTAGGTCCCGTGTTTTCCGGTAAATACCGATAAACCCCGGTCGGGGAAAACCTAAAAACGCCGAAATAGAGCTGCCCTTAAATTAAAAAAAATCCCCCAAAATTAAAAAAAAAATTATATCTCCGTTTTTTTTTACTTTTTTTAATTAGAGTATAATTTGTCGTGTAACTGTCTCTGAGGTAAAATATAAACAAGGGAAGAACATAAAGGGCGAGGAGGATAAGATGCTTCTTTCTTTGAGAACCACTTCCAATTTATTTTGTGTTAAATAAAAACCGAAAATCACCTAGTATGGAAAAAATAATACCCCCCCACCCCAGCTTAAACCCCCCCCCCCAAGCTGAAGAAAAATAAACGCCAAAAACACGGAACCCTACTCATAAGTCGTCGCTGACAATGCTAGACATATCAGATGATGCCTTGCTAACAGAGTTTTCGCAGCGATAGCTTTTAGGAGCTGGTGTCGCAGAAAATCCGGCGTCGGCGTCGGTGGGTCGGGAAAATCCTGATTGGTCGATAGGGTCATGACGTCACAGTCACATGACCTCGCGCGGAATTTCAAACAGCCCACAACGCTCACGTGAAACGTGACATCCCGCGTGGAATGAAAGTGATTAAAACATGACATGTAATGCGAACTATAAGGTCACCGTTGTCTCAAATGATTTCACTTTATAAAGACTTTCAGGTGGAGGCGGGATTCGAACGCCACGACCTTTTTTTACACGCACATTAGCCACGAAAACAAAAGCATGCCTGTGAGCGACATACTGCTGTGGAATAGTTCTCCGAACAAAGGTGGTTTGTATTATCTTTACAAGAAACAAAAACTGAGATTTAGTGAAACTAAGGATTTCTTTCTTTTTTCAGAAATTAAGTCACCAGTTGACAAGATTTTTTTCTTCAAGCATATTGTTGGTTATGTTTTCACTCTGTTGTTGACCATTGTTGGTTGCCTCCTATCCTTGTTGACAAAACAAGTTTAGAAAAAATGAAGGATTGATTTTTTTAAGTTAACGGTCTCCGGTGTTTTTTTTTAAGTAGGTTCTTTTTGGTTATGAATTCAGGCTACTTCGACGGCTATCGTTGGTTGCTTGTTAACCCATGATGAGACAAGGCCATCAAAAATGACAAGGGTGGCGTCTTTGAAATAAGATGTACGTGAATATATTTATTTTTATTTTTCACTTTTCGTGTCAAAAAAAGAAAGTAGGATTAAATGTCTGATATCGGCTAAATGTGGTAAACGTTGTTATATAGATCTATATTTATAGGAACTGCAAATCTTTAGGCGGTAACAGGAGTTTCTCGTACAAGTTAATTTCTCAAGAAATTTTATAGAAAATAAAGTCGGCGTATATATTGTTAAATACTCGCTCTCATTATGCGGCTGATGATGCGAGGTAACAGTATTAGCTCAAAATAAAAAAATAATGTTCTCACAAATCGTAAGATAAGAACATAAATAAAAAGATACTGAAGAACTCTGTTTCTGACTGAGGCGCAGAGACAACGGTAATTTTCATGATTTTTAAAAAGCAAAATTAGATTGACGAAGTGCGATGTGAATTTCAGGGGTGATCATAGTAACATAGAAACGTGCCTTCTTTTTTGTTTTGTTTTTGTTATCAGACTATCCACCTAACCCTAAAATGCTCCGAGATAGATAATTTATTCAATAACGTATAATGAGCGGCCTTCGCACTCTCGATAGATACCTCCACTTTACGCAATTTTGAAAAATTGGTCATTATTCCTCTACGTCAGACTGCCATGACCTTGTACGCGGAACCAAAAGCAAGCAACAGCGTACGTTTGCAAAAAAAAGCAAAGATCGAAAAATAATTGATTAGATTGTTTTGACACCGCCCGCCGGATCATCCTAGCTCGTGTTTATATGTTCACGAAACGCAACATTGCAGCGCCATGAAATCCTTGTTCCGGAACATGTGTTGATTGTGGAGACCTTTTCTTATTTCTTTGATGCACGAGAGAAGCTATGAACCGAAACGTTTCGTCCCTTTTTCGAACGCGGAGGAAGCAAACCATATATTTGTTTTCCCCACCCCCCCCCCAAAAAAAAAGGGGGGGCGGGAGGGAGCGGGAAGTATAGCTCTCATAAGACATGGTCGTACGGAAAGATAAAGAATGTGTCTTTCGCAATCGAAAAAAAGAATGTGTTTGGCAAAACAAGAACAAGATAATAAATATAGATATATGCATACGTTTTTTGGAGCTTTTGAAGCGCTTACATCAACTTGAAAGCAGCGTTGTGCCCGCTAGCGAAAATGAGTAACGAAATTGTGTTCCTCGCTAGTCTGTCGAAAATTAGCGCGTCACTGAGATTCTGTATCCGTAAGAAGTAACGGAACGTTACTTTTGCGTTACCTTAGATTTGAGTATTTGGCTGCAGCAAGCCGCAGTTTCAAACTTCGACAGCAATTCAGCACGTTTACAGAAACGATTTCATCTTCTTTTTGTATTTTCTTTATAAACTTTGTAGAATACAGCGAGGGCCCGATGGCGCGTTGGACCTTTACAGAGATCGATTACCTGACTAATTTCCATCGAGAGTAAGAAGTAACGAGGAACCGTAAAACAGTAACGAAGCTACTGATAATTATAATGAAATTAAATAGTGCTATTCATTTTGGCTTCTAACGAGTAGTTAAGTACGTTCCTGAAAAACATCTACCTGCGTTTCCAGGGACGATATGGTTACTGTAACCGGCCATTTAACTTCCAACACTGCCTCAAAGGGAGAAGCGTTTCATTTCAGGGTCTGGGTCGAACGATCGGCACGATCGGGAGCTTTATACCCCATGATAAATATGAATGCTGAGTCGATTGGTTACACAATCCCTCTCTCCTTCCATGGCATACGCGCTACGGAGGAGGGGGGGGGGTTCCAGCCGAACGCCCCCCGAAATTGTACTTTATTATATATATATATATATATATATATATATATATATATATATATATATTCACATTTTTTTTTGTATTAGTGTGCGTGACAGCATGAGCACCCCGAAAATATTTTCTGGCTACGTGTTTTACCACTTGACTGCTCTCGTATTACGGCAGGTTTGGAAAATCTGAGCATCGCATATTTTTGCGTATAGAGTCAGGAACATCTTTTAAGGAACGCGGTGTTCGGGTTATGATCTTTATGCGTCATATACTTCATGATACCTTCTCAGCAGTTCTTCGGCTCTACCTTGCGATCGAATTGACTGTGGGGTCATGATGGGATGCTCAGACGTTAGTAATCCACGTACTGCACGTCTTGGCTTGTCGGTTATTAGAGGCGGGTCTCGCTTTTAGACGGCATGGTTCAAAAACTCGCGGGACCACAACAAAACAAATAAGCGCTAAGAACAAATAACCAGTACGAAAATTTAGGTTACGGATCCACACGTGCAATTATATCGCATTTGGTCCTTGCAAAAATATGACTCTGTCCTCAAAAAAAAGAGAAGGTATTTACTATTGAAGGAAGAAAGCAATGATCAACCGAGGTTAATGTCTGTAATGTTGTATATACTAAATTTTAATATGAGCTGACTTTGAAATAGACGTTGGGGTTCCGTCCATACAGCTTTAAACTACGTTTAGCGCACCTAATTATATCCAGGTGCTGGTGTGTGAGGGTGTGTGCATATGCTTCAGAGTCACACAATCTCCTTCTTTTTTTTTCTTTTTCTTCGTTGCGATAAACTTTTAGCCAGCAAAACAGACGACAGGCACTCTGTATACGACAGCTAGTGAGCAACGTTTTGTATTCCTGCAACGGGAATGCTAAAAATTCCAACGGAATAACGTAATTTAGAATAAGAGGTAGTTCATCTGATTGTACAAGACGGCAATATATTTTTTTTTCTTTTATTTGTGTGACAACGTTTGGTGTTTGCTGGACAACCGACAATTTGTACAGAGAAAGAAAGAGAAGATCAAGATGATCTTCCGCTTTATAAAAAGAAAACGGCACGCACATATGATCCGTCACTATCAACGGGCGGTCAGAACTTACAGTCGTCTCCTTTCCACCGCTGCCGTCTACGAAATTAAGTGCCCAAAACAACACCTCGTAAAAGGAGCAAACGATAAATGTCCCCCCCTCCTCCGGCCCCCAATCCCCAAATCTGTGTTTGGGAAAACGGGTCGCCAAGCCAGACACTGCGCACAGCGCTAATCCGCCAAATTTAATCAGGACATCCCTCCGCCCCTCCCCCTCTCCCACGGACTATCAAACCTAATCAGCAATTAACAAGCCCCACCAACGGAAAGGGGGGAGCGAAAACGGGAAACAAGAAATGGCTGTCCGCCGGAAGCCACGTATTCCCTCACCTGATTTCCGGCACCGGTGGTGGTGATGTCGTCTGCGAAGGAACATCCTCTTGTTGGACGTCTCGGGAATTTTTCCTCGCTCAAAACACGGATTCTTGAAATCTACGCAGAACCCTATCGAACGATGAGTTACTTCGACTGCTGTGACCGGGGAACACACCTCGACACCGATCGCTTTTCCGCTGCTCTATTCGGCGGCGATTGCACGTAGTAAGCGGGGAACTGTTGGGGCGTTTTAGGGATCGAGCCTTGCTTCCTTTCCCTAAAACGTCGGCAACTGGGCACCGCCGCGATCACCGCCACAAACGTCGCCTCCTTCCCTCGCCTAGGGGCGGCCAATCAGGGACCTCCGCCTCCCCTAAGCTCCGCCCCTCCGACGCTCCTCTCTCGACGTTTTTTTGTGTTTTTTTAGGGAGAATTTGGGATGCGAGGGGGGGAGAGAGAGCGTTGTTGGGGAACGCCGCGGGGGAAAGAGGGAATCAGACAAGATGGCGGAGGACTCCTGGCCGCTGTCCGTCGTCCGCAGAGCGACTCGTCGCCGCCTGCGTGTGGTGCCTCGTCTGCTTTCGGGGGAGTCGGCGCAAGTCTTGAATATTCGAGGATCGCTGGATTCCGGCGTGACTTCGTAATTTTTTCGCGAGGCCCGTCGTGACTCGACGCGGCTACCGCCGGGTTGTTGAGTGCGATTTTGCGTGTGGTTGGTGTCGCCATTGTTCAAACAGCGCAGGGGACGTGTTTTTGTTTAGACTGGTTACATCAGTGACGGGCTGTTTCATTCAGTTAAAAACAATTCGTGCCAAATCTCACCTTCGGGCTCATTGAATGATTGCTTACCAATGAGAGATGCTAAATTATATTTTATAAACAAGGTATTAACATATTTTCTTTTAGGTTATAGTTACTGCCAATTTAAGAAACGCAAGGTATGACTTGACAAAAATGTGACACATATGATGTTAATTAGCTTTTTAGAGGGATTTTTTAACTTAGAAAGTTCCATGGTACCGAATACAAAGCCAAGTATATTTATTGTGCATGAAAACGACCTTTTTTACTGCGCAAGGAAAAGGGGGGAGGGGGGACCGCAATGATTGCTTACGGCTTCCTGCATAGGCTGTTTTCTTTTTTGTCTTTTAATATTTTTTATATTTTTGATGCCTTGTGGTTGGTGTTTCGTTCGGTACTTTCTGTGTGTGTGCGCGCGCGCGATTTCGTACAGTGTGAGTGCAAAGTGAGAAGTTGCGTAAAAGTTTCTTTACTCGAGGACAAAATGTCAATTCTCCCGCTTGACGTTTTAATGCATCTCTCGTTCGGTTCATCCATCTAAGGCTTCGTACCCTTTATTTTTTGTTTAATTTACGTTCCTTTGACTTTTTTTTTATATTAAACGAGGCAAGAGGTGAGGCTGCAGCTCACTCTGCCCGAACAAACTTCTGGTTTAGCTTTAAGTTTTTGTTCATTTTTTTTCGTTTTTTTTTCGTTTCCCGTTCGACTTTGTCCGTAAAGTTTCTTCCTAAAAGACTCCATTTTTTTTTTCTTATACTATTTCCGAATTTGAAGTTTTCATTTTTTAAATTTGTTTTAGTTTTTGGCTGGAAGGTTCGATAGCTTCGACTGAAAAACGGCTCCGCGGCCCATCAAAGAAAAAAAAAAACATGAATGAAAATTTTGAAAAGAAAACGTACAACGGTCTTCACCTTAGTGTAGCGGCGTGATTTTGTTTCCTTTGTTTTAGTGGAACAACAAAACGGAAATAAAACGATTAAAACCTGGAAAGCGAAGTCTCGCGGAGGAGCTTTTGAAGGAAATAAAAAGAAAAAGTGTGAGCGTGTAACGTGAAAATCTTTAAAAAATATTCGAAAGCAAAGAGAAAAAAAAGAAAGCTGGCTCTGACGCGATATAATTTTAACGAAGATAAATGGGGCGACAGCCCTTTTCAGTTTTTGGCTCTTTTCGTTTTCTTCAAAAGGGTCCAAATAAAATTTATAAAACCAACAAAATTTAGTATTTTTTCTGTCATTGTTTCTTGACGAAGAATTAGGCGCAAGCACCACCTCCTCGTGTATAAAGCAAAAACAAAATTAAAAACATAACCGTACCGGAATCAACTAAAATTCGAGGTGCGAAAAAAGATTGAAGAAAAAAAGAAACGTGAACGCAGAGTTTAAGCGTACAGAAGAAACAAAAACGAAGGTTTTCAGGCACAAACAAACACGCGTAAAAACAAGAATCGCTATAGGAAACCAAATCTGTCAGCCAGCTACGAACGCAAATAACTTAGAAAAAAAAACTACGAAGTTTTCAAACGTTTGGAGTGAAAAGTTACGGCAGTGTTGTTGCAGACGACACGCCGGGAAAGTTAGCAGACGATTACTCGGGAGCAGGCGACGCGTCCTTTTTAGTCGTCTGCTAAGAAAACGAAACCAAAGCTTTTTCAAAACAAGAACCATTAAAGCTGGAGAGAGTATACAAATAAAAAACAAACTTAAACAATCATAAAATGAGTGGTTAGAGCTCAGTGTGCTTCCAAGTAGAACGTTGAAAACCTACCTCGGCAAGTAAGCAGTCGAACAACAAATACCTAAAGAAATTTAAAAGATAAAAAACAAGCGGA
>JAZHYW010050219.1:0-48937 GCA_037355805.1 Ixodes ricinus
CGGGAGAAGCGTGTTTCGGCGTCTCGCCACAGCGGGTCGCCAGTCACGTGGCTCTCCTTTCATCCGTTGTCTGCCGCTGCACCTTTTCTATCTAGGCGGCCGCTTCTCGTGGCGATCTGCCAGGCTTCGTAGTATATAGGAGGCTATGGCACAGGGCACGGAGTTGACTTTCGCACATCGTTTAGTTTCGGCCATTTCCGTCATCGCTGCGTTTGGGCTCGAGCCAAAACACGAATGGATGTCGAGGCATTGATTGTCACAAGACCAGATCGATTGCTCACGCAGTGCTATAGTGTCCACTGTGTGAGCCGCATTTAAAGGTCGTCACCATGGGGATCGCAAAGCTTAATAACGAAATCCTGAGGATCGCTTTTTTTCTTTGTTATTACTGAAGAAAACAAAAAGGACACGAAGTGGTTCACACTGCGATTGTGGTGTGTCGGCTACTTATTGGAAAAATAAAAGCAGGAATGCAAGTTTGGACTGCATCAAATATAAAATCACATTCACCCGCATACACACACTCAGACGAATTATTTACATGTGGTAAATGTAACACCTGTAACGTTCTTGTGAGTGCTAGAGCTTGTGAAGCGCGTCTTTGTTTTGCAGGAAAATCAAGAGTTCTGTTGTTTTCTGGCAGTCCTGGATGTTCTTCCATGGACCGAGAATATCATCGATCGTCAACGCAGAGCTTTTTTAATTTTCCGATCGCTTTCACTAATGTTCCACGTTCTTGGGCGAGGGTTGTGCAAACACAGAGAATAGGATAAACGTTCTTCTGGCATTTGACAAGGAAGACATTAGGGGCCGGTGAGGGGGATTTGCTTACCAATTTCATTAAGGTATGATCGTGTAAGCGCAGCGTTTAAACATATCCTGTGAAGAACCGTTTCAGTCGATCGCAACAAACCACCAGGCACCCGAAAATTTAACGAAGGATTTATGCGGAGCGAAAGTTCGTCTGCTTCTCTTGCAGGGGCTGTGGTGACGTCAGAACAACGCCGAGCTCTGATTGGTTCTGAATGAAGGATAGTGGGTAGACCTCAAGGCAGCTTGCTTCGAAGCTCTACCCACCATCCTTCAATCAGAACCAATCAGAGCTCGGCATCGTTCTGACGTCACCAGAACCCCTGCAAAAGAAGCGGACGAATTTGCTCTCCGCATAGCAGGGAGGTATTTAGAGTGATGATATTGTGCATTGTCCCAGGGTGATTACGTAATCTTGCAACAACATTAATTTCGCAACATCGACTACGCAAACGATGCGATCCCCAGAACCTCGCCATCAAGTTTTGCGAAGTAGAGACTGAAAGAAAAGAACACCCTTTCTACCGTGAAAATACGCGGCGACTACGATTTCTGTTCAGTGGCTTTTGCGTTCGAGTATACTTCGGTCCCAATAGTAAACTTGCGTAAAGTGAGAAATGTTCCTACCTAATATTGCTGCAGGGCCTCTTTAAAATTCAGAGATGCATCGAACTATGCATCCCAGTAACAAGATTTAAAATATCACGGTCATTAATACTTTTACTTTTTTGCCAGAAGAGCTCGTTTTTGCATTATTTGATTCGGCTATGGTCCAAATACTTTACTGACGGGTGAAAGGCCTTTTTTGTGTTTTTATGATCAGGAAGACTTTGTTGGGATAACAAAGCAACGGACTTCATTTAATAGTCATCAACACTTTCAATAATGTTATTTTATTTTATATAAAAATCAAAGGTGTTTTACAATACTTCCGATACCTCATTTTATTACACAGTATTTTAAAGGTAGTCCACTGGAATAATGTGGAGAGGGAAAAGAGGGGCGAAATATTGATCATTGTTGTGGCGCGCTATGCGTACAAGAAAAATCAATAGTTCGAATAACCTACTTTGTTTTAAGTACGTTTAATATCTTAAATTACAATTCAGTTTTTTTTTTTCTTGAACACGAACATTTAGTATCATAGGTAATTTTTTTTTATTTTATAAAAGAATTCACAATCTTTCGTCTTTTTTTCTGTCCCTTTTTTAGGTGTGATAAGCAAATCTTTTTACTACTTGTTCGATATCGTGGGAACCCGAGACCGAAAAAAAGAATGCAAATGATAATTTTATTATGTTCGATTTTTGTATCATCAGCTTCGCGACTGCTGTACGCGGGTGGTAACTTTATGTTACCACCCGCGTACAGTGCGAGCGCACTAGCGCGCTTCGCACGCGCTCAGAGTATTTCTAAAAATGCACCTATTTAGTTGTTTTTGGATGACACTCAGCGAGTTTCTAACTGGAGCTAGATGTTTATCTTCACAAAATAAAACGTTAATTAACGCATTTTAGCTAATTATCCAGCTTAACGTGACAATTAGCGACCTGTGAACGTCCCCCGTGGCCATATAAAACAAACACGGACACACCGCATTAGTCTATCTTTCACTGATTTTTATAAACGACACTGTAAAGCCTAAAAAGACAAAAGCAAAAAAAAACATAGAGGCTTTAGCGTGCTTTGTCAATACTACCAAGAAAAAAAGGCCGGAGTCTTTACACCGCACACGTCATCATTAGTGGACCTACGCGGCGCCTCGTAGCTTGCGTCAGCGTCGTCGCTAGCGCGTCATGCAGCGCATCATAACGAACGCGACGCTATACGCAGCGCAAGTTCATCTGCTTCGTGAGCAGGAACCAGCGTTACTTGATTACCTCAGTTGTGGAACTCCTTCGAAAGCTCTCTGCCTTTTTACTGCGATGCATCCGCGGAATCGATGCACGTCAGCCAAATCCACGTCGCCTATTGGGTAAGAGGCTGCCTCACCAGCACCGCGATCATAAACAATAAATAGCCGGCGAATGCTTTCCAAAAGTTTTGTTAAATATTATTCATATCCACATTTTGTAGCATAATTAGAGATGTAACGAAAGTTGCCAAATTTGATAATGCTCAGAGCCAAGCGCTATCTATCGTGTGGTAAAGGAAGCAAGACAACGACCCGACTGCGCCTGCGCAGTCAACCCACGACCGTTGTCTGCTGAACGCATAGGTGTCAAGTTTGGAGAAACCAAATCTGGAAGAACTTCTAAGCGGAGGGAAAGGGCACTCCACCTAAAATTTTCCCCGTTTCTAAAAAAGAAATATTGATAAGAAATTTACATGACGACAACTTCATTACGTTTATATTGCACTGCTCATGCTAGCCAGATACAGTAGGGCCTCGCTATCATTGCAGCCGTCTGCTGCAACGGCAAACTCCTTGTTTAGGTGCGGGGAGGAGGGAAATTCCCGTTTCCCGGGAGATTTTTCTGTCAATCGTACAACTGTACAAATTGGTCAAAATTCGGGGAGTCTCCCGAGTACTACGGGATACTTGGCAGGTATGGGAACGGGTTTGCTCCTGGTCGCGCTTTCTTCGCAGTGCAAACTTTCGTTTTCTGGCTGCTCGAGTAGTAATTACACTGTTTGTGATCGATCGCTCGATCGCTATGCCGAAAGGCTGCAGTGTACCGAAGTGCCCGAATCACAGTTTCTGCAGTCCGGTGGTTAACAAGAAACAATTGCAGTTTCACCACTTGCCACTCGATGAACAACGTCGAAGCGCTCGAAGCTCATCGGTTTGAGGGACCCCAGGTCTAAGGTCATTCGTGTATGCTCGGAACATTTTGACACCGAGCGTGATTACAGCCACATTCACAGAGTTCTCCGCGAATGCGGCGCAGGTTCGCAAAAGCCCTCCGCCAATTCCGATGAAGAACTGGAGTCTTCACCGGAAGACTCGCCGCACTTCCCAACAGGCATACCGGCGTATGAGACTAGTCCCATGCTGTCGCTGTAGCGCAACATATCTCATTGAATTTCGCTCAGCTGCAATGTGTCCATGGCTATCGCGGCGATGAGAGACGCCGATTCAGAAAGTGTGTCGGTGGCATCAGCGCCATCAGCGCAGTAAAACCTACCGGCACACCGCCAACTCACCGCCGCTAACGCACCCATTCTCCTACTGCCGAGAGAACTTCCTTTTTCGATGCCGGCGGACGTCACGACCGTCAAAATTACGCCGCAGCTTGTTTTGCGGTCAGTTGGAGAGGAAGAAAAAGTCGATATTTCATTCATTTCTTTGTGTAGAAGTTAATAAACCGAAACTAAAACGGATGCTTGTTCGGCATTCAGTGAACATTCAAGGTTTAATGTAAAGTTATTCGGCAACAGTAAAAAGGTCATTTCATGGTTCCTTTAACCCAATTCTGTTGTTCACGCAGCTTAGTAAAAAAATGTATTGGCTTTTCGAAGTGATGACAGATGTCTTGTCCTGCTGTTGTGCCCAAGCAGTGTGTTTTTTTTTGTTTTTGTTTTTGTCAGACCGTCAGACGCAGGGGACATAGAATCTAACCCGGGTCCCCTGACGGAACATCAGCAACAACTTTTCTTGCAAAGTCTGGCTATTTTGCCTCAACTCGGTTCTTTTTTTATGCATGTCTTTTAGTCGTTTATAAAACGCCAACTATAAATCGTTCTCGTTTTGTTTTCGATCAGTTGTTACTCTCCGACTGAGTCATTTTCGAAATCAAATATTTCATTTTTGAACGGAATGACAAATAATAAAAAAGCTGTGCCTTTATATTTTTTTTTTTTAGACCTGGTGTCTTTATTAGAAATTTCTCCTTGACATCAACACCTGTTTTGCTTAAAGACCGACCAACAGGCAAAATATAGTAAGTCTCCCTCATTTCCTCATTTTCCATTTGAGGAAGAAGGAGATCCTCCGCCTTTTTGCGGTGTGTAGCTCAGAGACTTGCTCCTGTGGTCTCTGGGCTATTAAGGAACTCTCGAAGGCGCGCAGATCTTATAATAGTAATGCGCCTCAATTTAAATTTATACTGACCGCATTATGGTTGTCTCACACTTCGCCGATAAGTAGGGTTCTGTGTTTTCGAATAAATTCAAGAAAATCCAAAAAAAAAGAAACAGAAGCACCGGCCGGTAAATTTTCTATTAGTTCGGATTTTCCTGAAAACTCCAAATCTCGAGGTCACAACAACAAAATAACAAAAAAATATGCTCTTATGCTCTTATGCTCTTAGGCTCCTGTGCTCTTATGAATGAACTTCATAAGAGCACAGGGTTACTGGTCCTGAGGAAATGCCACTTACGTTTTTCTTTGAAATCTCGAACTATTGACAAAGGGGGTTTGCTTCGTCAAGGTTCCTTTAGGACAACGCGGGTCATGGTACCTGAATTTTATTTATTTTGTTTTTTAAATTTTAAACACTGGCAACATAATCAAATACATTCCTTATTTTTAAAAAATGTAAATCTAACAAGGATAAACTTCGATAAACCCCGATTTTTCAGCGAAAAATAAACACCGAAAAACACCCTCGGAATTCCACGAGAAATAAACTTCGAAAGCACGGAATCCTACCGTTACGCTAACGGGACGGTGCAAGTTGCGTGCTCGTTAAACCGGTCACGACTCACCAGTATAGGCCTTGCACCACGTGATCAATCTATCTGCGAATACGACCGTGCAAAGAGCGGGATTACGGCGATTAAATGCTGGCGATTGATTGGTCCGGAGAGAACGAATCCTCCACCACCCTGCCAGCTAGGGCTGGGCAATTTCGATCGATTAACCTACCGATTAATCGACCCAAAACAACATAAAAATTAAACACTTTCACCACGCAGAGGTGGACGAGTACACCTGTATGAAGGGCAAACTTTACGTCAAATTTTAGAACAAAGTAAACTGTAGGGGGGGGATTTGTAACTCCAGACTAGATCAGCTAGGTTACAGGTGTCCCGGCCACCTTAAAGGGGCCCTGCAATCCTATTTAAGCGCCTACCTTTTTTTGCGGTTTCCACATCTCTCGGGGTTCGGGCAAGCCAGCGGGCACGGAGAGAGTAACTAAATATCAGTGCGTCATATTTTAACCGGACGACGCGGAAACCTCCTCCACTTACGGGGGCGACCCGCGGTTCCGAAAGCGCGCAATATGTGACGTCTTTGGTCCTGGGCTTACTACTGGTCAGAGCCGCTGAAAGCTTCTTTTTAGTCGAAATACAAAATATAAGTGGCGCGAGCCCAAACCAGAGCAGATTTCTGTCGAAGATGTTTACTTTCAAAATATAAGTGGCGCGAGCCGTTTCAATTATTTATAAATGTAGGTTTTGTTCAGTGTTTTAGATCAGAAAAGAAACAAATGCAGTTTATAAGGTACGGAACCCGTCACCAAGCGGTGGAAAAAGGCGGCGCATACTAGAAAGGGGTAGTGGGATCAAGCACCGACGAGCGGCGAGCGTAGAAAGGTCCCGGATGTACGCGGCGGCGCTGCAGTCAAGCCTCGAGGATACGACCGGTTCCGAGCTTTCCCAAGGCCTTCGGCAAGCATCTTTGGCTTGCCCTTTGGCCTTTCGGCGGTATGTCAGCGCGAAGTGGCTCCTGTTCTGAACTGATCGTTACCCCGTGTTTGCTGTCGTCGGTGGCCAAAGAAGTGTCATGCCGAATTAGTGTTTAATCGCGCAGCAAATGCAATGCGAGCAGCTCTGGCTGCCCGCTTCATACAGCCTATCCAGAACATGCTTTAGTGGCGCCCTCTCGATCCGTCGACACGAAGTGCGGCAGCCGTGAGCGCTCGCTGAGCTCACTACCCCTCCTCTAGTTCACGGCCACTCAAGTGACCAAGGACGTCATGAAGGAGGTTATTTTTTGCTTGTTTTTGTAAAATTAATTTTTCCATAACTTTTAAAATAAAGCGAAATTCGAGAAAAGAGAACTTTCATTAAGTTACCACGTCCAGTGCGCACAGGTTAGGCTCAAGTTAAAAACCAGTAAAAAAAAGTCTTAGCAGGTTCCCTTTAACGCCGCTCGGGCGTCCGTTTGTCGCAGCACAGACTACTGTGAACAATGGAAGGAGGTCGCTCTTGCGTGAGAATATCAACGAAAACCTCTTTGCCTCGTGCAGCTGAACTAATCATCTGCGAGTGTGAGTGTCTTTGAACTGTTCTTAAAGGCCGACCACCAGACACGAGATTCTGCAAGGCAGAAGATCCTCCTTAAAAGGGGAAGGAGGAAACAGGCAACGGTGGACAAGATAGAAGGAGGGGAGGAGGAGGCGGGGGAAAAAGTGGAAAGCGCGAAGTGGTCGTCGGTCTTTAACTACAATTCGAGCTTTATTCATAATCCAAGTTGTACATTGCGTCATTCGTCACAAATTGAACAAAGGCAAAAATACTTTTTTTACTTTTTTATATTAGCTATAGAAATTAATGAGACTGATTAATCGATTAATTAATCGATGAAAAGGCGGCGATTAAGTGGGTTAAAATTTGTAATCGAAGCTTAGCCCTACTTGATCACTTTGGCGGTGTCGCAGACGCGCAGGTGCTTTCTTCGACGAGCGGAAGAGAGGGTGCAAGAGAGTGTCCTTTCCCCGCTAAAATTTGCAGAAAATGAGCGGACTTACGGACGGACAAAATTTTGGGATTGGGGAGTAGCGTTAAGAAAACATTTCATGCTTCAAAAAAGAAACATGCAGCCAATACCCATTTGTCGCGATCAAAGTGTTAAACAGGCTACGCGTGCAATGGCATCCCAACGGCTTCATATTTCTTATCGTGGCTAACGTTTTGAGGCATTTCATGGAATAAAAGGTTTTCCAGGAAGCATCGAGATTCTGATTCATTTTGCGTTCTACGATACCCGGGCAATTCTACAGTTCTCGTGGAACATTACGATATTTTTGTCAAGAAAAGCATAAATTTTGTGAATATGGCCTCTATAGGATTCAATGCAGAAGACTTTTTTGAGCCGTGGAATGAGAACTATAGGCGTTCCAAAGTTTAATTACTGCTTAGTGATATTTTATGGCTGTCATCTAATATATTCTCGGAAACATTGCGATACTTCCTTGTTTTTCAGTTGAAATTATCATTTAGTGCAGTTAGCAGAGATCTGTCGAGAGGAATGTCAAAGATAGTTGGTGGATTCATTAAAAACAAAATAGAGATCGCACTCGATTCTCGGTACACACTTTCGTTTTCACAAAACTGGGATATCGGTCACAAACAGCACGTGCTAAATAACAAAACCCAAGCGCTGAATAGACTTCTTCCAAAACCGACGCGCCCCATCGCGGCGAAATACCACGCAGTGTACTCTGGGAACTAGTTGGCCGCTCAGTTTCGGTTTCGACTGAGCAGCTTCATCTCATGCTATCACGCCGCGACCGAACGCGCTGCTTGCGTTTTCGACTATCTGACTTTTCACGAATGTACAATACACTCATTCTCGAGCGATACAAAAACGAAGATGGGGGCATTTTCCTTGGTTCCCGAAACACCGGATATTGTGCGTGCGTATTTAAACGTATAGTAAGGCCTGGCTTAGTCACCTCACCCCTCGAGTGCACCTTTGAGCTCGTGTCAGTAACCCCGTCTAGTACCAGTGAACTACAACTGAAATTTGGTCACCTTGAGCACTACACATATTTTGTTTGCCAAACGTCCGCTTCTTGTTATTTCATTGGGCGAAAAGCAAGCCGCATCCTCACAGGAGGATCAAAGTTGAGCCAGCTTAAGGAAACGCAATAAATTCGACCTCACTACTGCACAAAAGTTACTATGATGTCTTCTCGTGTCATCACATATCTCACACTCAAATTTTATGCTGATATAAGATTAAGTTTTCGCAAACGCTGAGATCGGCTAGCTATGACGGAGGCCCTAACAGGCGTCCCCTACTCCTCGCTAAGCCTTTTTAGACGACCTTTCACTGACGCCCAGGATCTGTGCCTGAACGGTGTGTCTGAAATTATCTCGGCATACTCAGAGAGGAAAAAAGCAAACACATAAATATTATGGCCATTAGCAACCGTCAAATGCGCTTTGAATAATTTCATTCGTTTGGCGCACCGGGGTTCATGCCCGTCCGGCGCACTTCCACCGAATGGTGCGACATTCTTCACACAAGTGCTCGACTTTTGCTTTCTTAAAACGGTTTGTATGTGTGACATGTGCCTATATGATTGCAGGATAACTTTATGCATATACACGTTGTTGAATATTAGTGAAATGCAATCGGTTGGGGACTTCACGAATTCGTGCAGTGCTGCGGGGCAGTACAGATAAGCAATGAGAAGTGTGTTCAAATGGAGCTTTTCAATAGCGCCTCCGAGTTTTACCTCGCGTACTCAGGCGTATTAAGAAAAACAGTAATTGCAAAAAGTTATATTTCGTCTATGGACGCACGAAACAAACAAACTTCCTGATCAACAACACTAATGTAAAGGCGCGAGCTCGATGTATGCATACTTACTAGTGTCTACAGCTTGTTGATTCGTTCACAAGCAAGATCCCCGGGCTTCGCAGAGTAGAGATTCCCAGCACTGGCTAATCCACATACCTCGAAACGCTATCAGAAAGGCTGAAGTACAAAAAATACAACAAGCATGCGTTAAGACAAGCTATATACGTCTCGGGCTTGTGCTAAAGCTTCGAGGTCTGGCCATTTAGGTTAGTTTAGAGACCACAAATGACGTTCTCGAGACCAGAAGGCATAAAACGATCGAAACCGAAACCATGGCACTCTCCTAGTTCCCAGAGTGCAACGCGCGCCGTGTTGCATGCAGGGCTTTATGGAAGTAGTCTATTGCCGACGCAGCAGTCGAGTTTCAGTTTGTGCTCCGCGTGTTGACTTTGTTTAGATGACGCCGAGCTACCCAAACTAAACTTTTTTTTTTCGTTTTACTCGTCACGGCAATGCTGTTCATATCTCTGTGTAAAAAATAGCCGTTAAAGAAGACAGGAAATGAAGGTTATTCCTGAACCAATGTTCAAATTTTCTCGTGCTCTCGTAAAAAAACTTCCCTTCATTCTGAAAAAAATGAAAAATAAAAAACTTCGGCTGCGAAGTTCTTTTTTTTTTGTAAATATGGCAAAAGAGGAAAAGAGAGAGAGAGAGAGAGAACCGGAAAAATAAACAAGTGCAGTCTAGTAGCACGTGTACGGGGAAGCCTAAATACACAAAAAAAGACTATGATCTAAGCCAGTGAGTGTACCCCATTCACACGACCGTAAAGGTACCTTTAGCTAAGAGGCCTTTATTCTCTGCGGCCAATCGATTAACGATCTTCCGCGCGTGGCGTGTGCTCGCGACCCAAGAGCACGGGCTGATTCGCCGACTGCAAATGGACCTATGTTAAAGTGTACCTTTATGTTGACCGTGTGAAGGGGGTATTATTATTCTTTTCTGCTGAACGCTATGTTTGCATGACCTTGTTTTGTTTCTCGTCGCTTCTTCTCTCTATTTATAGTGTCGTGATACAAAAATATTGTACAACTGCAGTTTCTCTTTTTCGTTTTGCTAAACATTCTTTTAGACATTGTTCTAAATTCTAATAATGCCTCTGCTACTGTTCTTCACAGTAAATGGGAGGTCCTTTTGAAGCGTATTTCTGTGCGAGTACTCTTATTATTAGGGGGGGGGGATTTTGATTTGCGTGTTTACGCGCAAAGGAAGAGGGGGTTCGAAATACACCTTTTTCAAGAAAATGCGCGCCACATAGTAGCTACTGCGCCAACTATCCAAGTCTGCCATTGTTTGAGAACGTACTTTGGTCACCTTTGGGACACGAGAGCTACGTCAGCGTTATTAAAACGGAGAGCATTGGTTCGGTTCAATTTACGAACGAAAGAATTCACAAACAGGACAAAGCACCCCCCCCCCCACCCCCGGAAAAAAAAAAGCATCACATTTTGGGAGGAGAAGAATAAAAATTTTTGAAGGAAAGGAAATTGTCAGACGGAAAAAGAGATGAAATAATGAAATATATAAATTCTGTGTTTTGAAAATAAAATAAAAAGCTTAAGAAAGTGAAAGCCGTTTAGAACTCCCTGTAACGCCGAATTGAGCGCAGCTCTTGAGGAGGAGGAGGGAAGGGTACTCAGGGGAGAGTATACCCCTCCTTCTCCTCCGGGGGGGGGGGGTCACGTGACCTCGGGGAGGGGGGGAGGGGGTCACGTGATTCCTCCCCCGAGGTCACGTGACCCCCCCTCGAGGTCACGTGAACCCCCCCCCAACATGTCGGGACGGGGGTCACGTGACCCCCGCGACATGTTTCAACATGCACCTCACGTGGTCTCGGGGGAGAAGTCACGTGACCCCCTCCCCCAGAGGTCACGTGACTTCCCCTCGAGGTCACGTGACCCCCTCGAGGTCACGTGACCCCCCCGAGCTCCCGACCCCTTCCCCCGACATGTCCCAACATGTCGGGAGAGGGGTCACGTGACCCCCACCACATGTCCCAACATGCACCACACGTGACCTCGGGGGGAGGGGTCACGTGACCCCCCCCGCCCCGAGCCCCCCCCCACCCCCCGACATGTCCCAACATGTCGGGAGAGGGGTCACGTGACCCCCGCGACATGTCCCAACATGCACCGCGCGGGTATGGGACATGTCCCAACATGCACCGCGCGGTGCATGTCCCAACATGTCGGGAGGGGGTCACGTGACCCCCGCGACATGTCCCAACATGCACCGTGCGGTTACGCCGACGGCGACGCCGCTCAAGCTGGAAACGGGCGCCTAAGAGCTGCGCTCTAAAACACAGCATCACGTCAACGTGTGAACAGTCTGGAAAATTTTAGGTTTAAGGAATTCAACTTGTGCCTTCGTCAGTGAGACTGATGGTGCAGAAATATTGTTTCAAACTTAAGGCTGAAGGTTGCCCTCTTTTCACGCCAAGCTCTCTCTGGACAGCAGTTCCACTGTAAACAAATCTTACGTCGTTGAAGTGGAAGAAATTCGTCAACGCGAGGCAAAAACTATTTAATGACTTCGAATGAAATACAACGCTTTCAGCGGAAGCGGATGGTCTCACGGAATGACGACACCAGGGCTTGCTGCTTTGCCATTTTCACGTCATCAGAAGTATTTGGTAATTTAGCCATTGCAATACATGCTGCTAACTTGAATTGTTAAACGCGCATCACACAAGCAGATTAACTGCACCGGCACAAGCGCCGAACCCAGGAATGATTTCTGGAGTCTGCAGCTTCACTTTACGTGTACTGAGCTGCGGCTTGCTAGCTACAGTGTAATGCACACACTGTCAGGAATATTTTAACGTATATAACGTCGCGTTCACAGCAAAATTGACTCCGCATGGAGGAAACAGAGGAAACAATGAGAAGCTTCGAAAAGAGAACCTTTCGCCGCAGTGATCTGCTTTCACTGCTTGCTTCTCGTGGGCAACGACGCTTCGCGTGCTTGCTAATCCGTGGGTTCGGTACTGTGTTTAGCTGTGGGTTTGAACTTTAAATTCAACACCAAGGGGTCCTGGCTTCAAACTCCCATCCCTGTTCGTTTCAATCTGAGAGAGCATTGTACCGGCATGCGTTCGTGTTCCACGATTGTAGTAGGACTAACAGTCCTACTGCACTGGCCAAATTTTGTCATCTACTGCGGACGTACCAGATGGCCATTGTGGCTGACTAACCTCCCACTGTATAACCTAACCATGCACACAATACAATTATTTTAACTTTTTTTATTAATATCAGCTACATATTGTCACCGCAGTGGTGGCAGAACAATATAAGGTATGATCAAATTCTTTCGTTGGCGATATAAAAAAACAATTGTCTCGCAACATATGTTCCAGTCCGATACTCGCGAAAAACCCGAACTCTCAGCCTACATAACTGGTCAGCGGACTGTTAAAGAACGAAATCTATCTTACATTAGGTTAAGTGGAGGAGTCAGCCTCTGATCTTTGTTAGCTAAGCCCCTGAATCGTCTAAGGGTCAACCCATATTTCGATGACTCAAGGTCAAACGTTCTGCACCGAATTTCGTATTTTAGATGGGAGGCTTTGCTCTGACAGATGTTCTGCACACAATACAACGTGAAAAAGTAAACGTGAGGGCAAGAGATCTAAAGAAGAGGACAATTAATATTATAAACAAAGGTTTATCCTTCAACTCTCTTACACCGATTTGACAAATTGCCCTTCAACAGGTTGTCCCTCCCCTCCCCCCCCTCCCTCTTCGACGAGTTGCCTTTTCTGGAAACCACGCCAATGTTAAGTTGGCCTATTCGACAAGTTAGCCTTCGACGAGATGGCCTTCGACGAGTTGGCCTTCGACGAGTTGGCTTTCGACAAATGGGCCGCATCCCACGGAAACCACCTTTTAAAGGTATATATCTAAAGTTTATATGGATAGAAACAGAGAGTAGGAGACAAGAGCGCGCGGGGGCGCCAGAGAGCAGTTGCATAGCCTCCTATATACTGACAAAGCCCGGCAGATTGCCACGAGAAGCGGCCGTCGAAATGGAAAAGGTGGAGCGGCAGACAACGGACGAGAGGAGAGCCACGTGACTTGCGTCCCGCTGCGGCGAGACGCAGAAACACACGTCTCCCGAGCGAACAAGTGTGTTTCGGGTCCTCGCCGCTGCAAAAGCTGTGCGCTGACGTCCAGGTTCCCCTAGAAATGGCTCTTTGATGTTCTGTGCTACCAAATCCTCGCGCACCAAATCTGCGACCGGGCACTCCATGGCTCTGTCGCCGAAATGCCAGGCTTTGTGAATAAAGAGGAGGCTATGGCAGAGGAATATTTGGCCGAAGTCTGGCCTACCTCTATCTCACTTTTCGAACGTTGTTTAAAGGATGAGTATAGAAGAAACGAATAGAGCTAGCCTGACCGTTGTAAGAATTTCGTACTTTTGTTTCAATGTTGCATGAGTAGACTTGGTTATGAGTGACTATGTTTCTTGCCCTAATGTGCTCATCATATTTTTTGCTAATTTTGTGCTTTTTTCATTGTTACGCAGTATTACTTTTCTATTCTTTTCTTCTTTTTTTTTTTTTTCTCGTGCCGCGGAGCGTTTTTTGTTAACAACATGTATTTCATTTGGTCGCATGGCCCCACATAGAAGCAGAATGCTGCTTTTGTGGGCCAGCTTTTTATTTTGTATGACTTGATTTGAAATAAAAGTTCAATTGAATTGAACTGAACTGAATTGCGTCTAGCCACGAAGCATTCGAGCCAGAGCTCGTTTCCTCCTCTCCCGAGTTTCCACCCGTATACAATAAAAGCCGCCACAATAGTCGCCTCAACCACGTAATAAAAAAAAAAACTTACAGAATGTTTAAAAATTGTGTTTTTTTTTTAGACTCAATCATTAGCATTTAAAACATTAATCTATTCGGATGAAGTCGTCACACACGCTTTAAAATGTGATTATGATGGCGTGATAATGAGCGCAGAAGCCTATTCTCACGCCTGCCAAAGACTACTTTGCGCGAAGACCTCATTTTCACGAGTCACCCACTACTCGTTAAAAAAAAACTAAGAAAAAAATTGGTCGTGCTATAGTCACGGGTAGCTTATAAAACGATGGGTGTGGTTTAATATGGGAATTCACGCTTCTTACTTTGTGATTGGATCTTGGGCGTTCTTGTCGGCTAATGCCTCAATCTGATTGACTGCGGAGCCATGATGAAATGCTCGACACTCACCCCGTCTTGTGTTTCTTAAATTAGTCCGTGACCCTATGACAAGTTTGACAAGTTAGGCATTGCATGAGCAATGTTGAGACTTTAACGCAATGCTCAGAGACAGCTTAAATACACACAAAAGCACATTCATCGAATCGCAAGCTATCATGTCTAAATTTCCTATCGGTCATTTTTGTTTTCAATACAATAAGCCGTACAATGCTTTTGTCACACGGGTACACTTAAAGGAGCTGTGCAACGACTTTAACGTTGAAAGAATTGGCATTTTCTACTTTTGACGTTGTTCATCTTGTCACAAATGACAAAAAAACACGCATCCTTCCTTCGAAATGTTGCGATTCCGCCGCGTAATCGCGAGGCAAAAATTAGAATATTTCCCGACCTGCAGCCGCGAGCGGTGGCCATGAGACACCACGTCTGGGGTCTTGTAGAAAGTTAGCAAGTTGAGCGAATACCTGCTCGATAAAAGGTAACTTTTTTATAAATCTTGTCGTTCCAACATAAATATAAATGCGTCAAAAACCTGGTATCATCGACAAAACTTTTATTATACGGAGTTTTAGTGGCGCCGTCTATCCTAGGTCCACAAAACCGTCAGCTCTATCTGCTACCGCAAACAGCCGCCAGAAGCCGGAGGGCGAGGGGGGTAGAGCCGGACGGGGTGGCCAGACCCGGATGAGGTTTTTGGAGGTTTCTAGCTGATCTTCAATAAGCATTTACATTTTACCTACGAACTTCCGTTGCAAGGATTTTTACAGTTTTTAGATGTACGGTTGTCTTTTAACTACCTTGACCTTGTGTGCTGGATGTACAGGCCACGTACAAAAAAGGCCCTTTTGGCTTTTGACTCAGCCCACCCTAAATTGATAAAGAGGGGCATCGCCTCGTTGTACCTCCGGTCGACACTGCTGAAGCCCTGTCCGCATGTAATTAGTGATAGTTTTGACCTTCAGACACTTCGCTTGGAACACTCCGGTTTTCCCTCGGCTCTAATGCAGGGAGTTGCGGAATCCACTCTAAAAAAGTTGAAAAGCTCAACCATTGCACCCAAGAGGAAACCAAAGAATTTTGTAGTGCTACCCTACATTCATAAAGTGCCACGCAATCTGGAAAAGGTAGCGTATAATTTCGACGTGGACGTTGTTTTCATTGCCCTGTGCAGACTGTCTAAAATGCGCTATGGCGAGCGGGCCGAAAGTGAAGGAACCTGCTTGCAGCAAGAAACACGTCACAAAGTTTGTGCCTTGTACCACTGAGGTGGTTTACAGGATTCCTTTAACGTGTGGTCGTATTTACATAGGCCAGACGGGACGTTGCTTAAATGATATTCTTCGAGAACCTGCGGCTTCTCTTGGCAGCAATTACGGTTCCCACTTGCCGGGGCATTGTAAAGCTTGTGGTTGTTTCCCCATGCTGGACAATGCGCAGGTGGAAGGACGCAACAAAGGAAGGTTAGAAAGAGAGTTGCTGGAAACAGCAAATGTACATGCTTGCGACGAAGACATTTGCATCAGCGTCGCATCGGTGTATATGCAACCGAAAGAGTACAGCTTCATTAGCACTGTCTAGCTTGCAGATATTACACGGCGCGTTTTCTCCTTTCCTGATCTAGCTGTTTTGCTAACTTTTTGAACAGGCAGTGGGCGGGCTATATCTACTGATTTGGCGGTACGCCGTGTTTTTGTTTAGACGAGATTACGCGCGTGCACGGAGCCATTCAATAAACTTTAGTTGCCAGTTAGCGCTTGTCCTGTGTGCTTCTTCGTCTTTTTGTCCCGTTTGTTTTGCGCTATTCTTAATATGAAAGACTTTCCTCCTTTCACCATATTGTTCGCGCTGCGCCAGCACGTTGGTCATGCGGTCGCGAGTGGTTGAGTTCCGCGCGACTCCCCATTGACGTCACAGCGCACGTGACTCGGAAGATGGTGAAGGAGTTGAGAGGTGCCAAAAACCTCAATCTTTGTCAATTTTTAAAATAAAAACTAGGACATGCAGGCAAAAGCGTTTTTTTTTCTTGTGCTTTACTTCAGAAAGGTCGCGACACCAACTCCCAAATTATTTAAGCAAAGCACTGAAATTGTTCAACAGCTCCTTTAACTGCAAGAACGCCTAACCGCAGTTACCACCCTCTACTTGCGCACGTTCTGCGGACGATGCAGTCAAAGCTATTGGCGACGTGCGCGATCAAAAGCGTCGCTCTGGTCGTCCTGCCATGATTGGCC
Organism: Ixodes ricinus; assembly: GCA_037355805.1. Lineage (NCBI taxonomy): Eukaryota > Metazoa > Arthropoda > Arachnida > Ixodida > Ixodidae > Ixodes > Ixodes ricinus. Next base: position 16,727 of record JAZHYW010050219.1, read on the forward strand.
GAATGCTGACTATAACGTCAGCAAAGGATTTACTATCAACGGAAATAAGAGGAATGGAAGAACTTTAACCTTGACGGTGCTGGCAGTGTTGCTTTGAGAGCGGAAGGACTTCGAGCTTCCGCCATGCTCATTACAAACACCATCCGGCTTGCTGTCCGCAAGGTAATGACGTCACGAGAGGAAACCGTTGGAGGGCGCCACCAAAACATCTCGCCGCTAATAGGGGCACAGGTGCGCTGAGCGTCTTGACCGCCCATCAAAGATAACTGTGCACGCGCGCTTTTCACTTCTTCTGAGACTGCTGTCCGAGAGTATTGGAGGCGAGATGTTTTGGTGGCGACCCTCGTACGGTTTCCTCTCCTGCCGTCATAACCTTGCGAACCACAAGTTCGATGGTCGTTTTGTAATGTCCATGGTGGAAGCTTGAAATCGATGCGCTCAAGAAAACAACAGTGCAAACGCCGTCAAAATGGAAGTTCTTACATTACTCTCATTTCTGTCGATAAGAAATCCTTTCCTGGCGTCATAGTCAGCATTCGGCCAATCGTGGAAAGCCGACAACAGCGACGCTTTCGATCGCTGCACGTCGCCACTGGTGTGGGAACCATGGTGACGCGGAACGGCGCTTAAAGGCGAGGGACACTGGCAAGAAATTTATGCTCGCCAAGATTTTTTTATTTGTACAGGACATATGATAGCCCAACTACTTGGAACACAATTTGCGGCTCGAAATTCGTTTTCTTTCCGCCCGAAAACTGCCGATCGAGAACTGGCCGGTTTGAGTCGCGCTCACTCTCTTCTCCGTGGTCACGTGCCGTTTTCTATTGTTTAGAGACAACCACCAAATATAACTGAAGTCATGGATCATCGAAGGCACACACTTCATACTAAAAATAGAAAGAAAATATGATACCCGTTTTTTGTGGCTTCTGAAAAGTTGCACAGCCACGTGACGTCCGTCAACTTTCTCCTCCCCTATATTTCTTCTTCCTCCCCAGTCCAGTTCAAGTTTCGGTTTCGAGCTGTTGCCTTTCTTTTTTTACTTTACTGAAAATATACGTGCCGCTGTAGTAAAATATTGATTGGGTAGTCTTCTGACACCATAATAGATCGCCTAGCAAGAATATAAAAAAAAACTTCTTTTTTTCTTTTTCTTTTTTTTTTGGGGGGGGGGGGGGGGGGGTGTCGGTGTTTCTTTAAGTGCGGTTGGGTATTGGTGAAAACGCGTTCCCACCAATACGTGGGTATTGGTGGGATCGTACGACCACCTGAACAGCGCTATTCCACACCTTTGCCAAAATTTCTCGCTGAAGTGCAGTAGGATCGTGCTTCGCTTTTGGGGTTGGGGGAAGGCGAGGATGGACCTTATCAACGGACATTAAAACAAAATTAGAGAGGGTTTTGAATGAACAGCTGCACCTTAGAAAAGACAACTAACAGCGTTCAGGAAGAATATGTTGTCATGCACAAGATTGTTAAGAGATATCAAAATGAGGTTTAGGGCCTCATCTCGAGGTGCCATCTATCGAGTCGCCGTGAAACACTTTCCGTGTCGGCATAGTTCCTGTTTTTTTCGCGCATCGCTTTTTTCCTTTTGGCTCGAAAAACCTTTGGCAACGTTATCAACCACTTTTTCTCATTTCATCTCGGAAATAACACAAAGCCTTCGTTCTATCGAAATTAAGATCCAGGGTCACCTTATAGATGGCGCCAGCGTGCCAGTGTATTATCTTGTCCTAAGAGGTTTTAAAGGCCCGTTCACACACTTGCAACCGAGTTGGACCGACCGAGACAAGACTGATTTTTACGCCTCTTGCGACGGCATAGGACCGAATGCGCTGCTGTCGAGCTGGTCCCACGCCGTCGCAAGAGGCTTAAAATCTGGCCTTGTCTCGGTCGGTCCTATTCGGTTGCAAGAGTGCGAACAGGCCCTAAAGCACAAAGTTTTAAAGGGATGCTGAACCAAAATTTGGATTCCACAAAACACGCGGCAAAAGCGTGCAACGGGATGCTACAAACACCGAAACATCACTCATACAGCGATATCCCAAACGGATGACCGTATTTTTCAAGAAAAGGAGGTGCATTTGACAGGTTTGTCGACGTCATGTTTCTCCGACAAGGAGAGGGAACGGCCTCGCGTCTTCTCCGCCACGCCGCCTTGAGGGGGCGAAGCGAAAAAGTGGGAAACAAGGTATCTTGACGTCACGCGCCTCGTCGCCAAGCGCGAAACACATGTACGACGAAACCGTCCGATCCGACGTGCCGACTGGAATGACCTTGGGGGAGAGGGCGTGCACGGAGAGCGTTGAAAACCTCGCACCGTCGTGCGTGGTCGGACGTCGGATCGGACGTTCCGTCGTACATGTGTTTCGCGCTTTATTCAATCTCGACCTCTTTTTCCAAAAATTCGGCCGTCTATTCGAGATATCGTCTTACGAGTAGTGTTGTAGGGATTGTAGCATCCCGCCTACACCTCCTGCATTGCTTTTATGAAATCCAAATTTCGGTTCACCATCCCTTTAAGAAAACGCGTGTATGTGGGAACGGGCCTTGATCCAGTTTGGGCATAACTCCCGATGCGAAAACTTGGGGATAAATGGCATCTCGAAAAACAATTTCGAAAACGTTACGCATCTAGTCAGTAAAGTACAGGGTGAGTATACCACCCTGTACCAATGATAGAGGGACGCAACAATCAGTTAAGGTTAACGTATTCGAGCAGTATGTATACACACCGACATAACAAGCCCGCATTTTTCCGCACCAGGTGTGAACCCTGCGCGTGCGCACAAACCATAGCTGCGTGAGAGGAAGCGTGTGCGCATGCGCGGTACCGACAGCAGCGCCACCGTAGTGGTGTTACGTCATAGAGTTAGTTGAGTTGGTGTGTAGCCTCAAGTGTGACTCGATTCTTGAGAAGACAAAGAAACGGCGACTTTTTAGCTCGTGGATTAATTATGGATTTTCAAGCATTTACGTCTCTGTAATTGACCGAGCAGTTGTGTCCACCATTGAAAAAAGGCCACTCGGGATGACCCAAGATAAATGGATGGACGGACGCTAACGGCTGTACGCTTTAAAACGGGCGGTAGCTTGCGCCACCTAGACGAAGGTCCTGATTGCGCTACGTTTGGGTTCAAAACTGCGAAATACCATACTCCGTTTCACCTTGTGTTGTACCGCAGACAAAGCTAGAAGCTCGAGCACATAGCGTTGAGAGCTACTCTTAACGGACGTGAGCTTACTTGCCGCGAGATGTGCCTAGAGCAAGGAGCTCGCGCTTGTAGCCTTTCCTGCGGTACATCATAAGGTGAAACAGAGTATAGCACGTGAATTAGATGGCACTCCGGTTGTCTCGATCTCCCATGAAGACGGTCTTGTCAAGACTTGCTAGCCGATTAGAAAGCCGGTACTTTTTTTCAATTAGTTTATGTACTACCACGAGTTAGTGTTACCTACTAACATCAAATCCTCTCTTGATACAAACAATATGTTTGCACTTTATCTCAATCCCCGTTCAATCAAAAAAAAAAAAAAGGTCAAAGGGCATCGCGAACTTGAGTTTAACATTATAATGTATTCGAAACTTCGTGTCAGTTCAACCAGATTACGTTATTTTTACCAGTCTATACTACTTTCTTTCTAAGCAGTCTCTAATCTTAGGTAATCTCGTTGAACTTCGCTCAACGAGATCACTGAAGATTACAAAATTCCAAACTCGCGACCCAAAAAAGAAGAAAGCCATTTCTTTGTTGTTTATTGCCTGCCATCTGCGAAATTATGCTTTTTTTAACCTTTTATTTTTGTGCATTGAATGTTGTAGTTATTCCCTCCCCCCCCTTCTCTACCATGTATAACGTATACCAATCAGGATACCTTTGAGGAAATAAATCTGATCTGAGTTATGTAGAGTTGCGTCTGCAAATAAGTAATTTTTCGGTTATTTAGGAGGACATTTTTCACATCAATTTACAGGAAGCTACCCGCCTATCTCGCAACGATACCCACTTGCTTCTCATGGTTTTCTAAACGTAATTAGGAAATTCACAAGAAGCACTGAACTCTCATCAAGTGTCATCGATCTGTTTATATTGCATATTTTAGCACGGAGGCTCATGCTGACAGGCACTCATCTTCAGTGACCTTAGTAATTATACGTCAACTTTTTGTTTTGCATTGTTCAAGTTATAAACTAGCTTCAAAAAACATTTTTTCTTGTTTCTCAAGAACATGTCGGATTAAAAGCTTATTGTGTTATAATAGATGCCTAATTGGGGTCCGAGAAATAACTGGCTGAATGTTTTAGTTATCATTTTGTTAATTTGCCTTTGAGCTCATATATGATGCAGCCATGGACGGCATTTCGCAGAATCGATTAATATTATTTCATTTTTATCTTATACATTTTTTGCTAAAAGTTTTCTACATTGCGCGAGCTTTAAAAAAAAACGAACTACAGAACATTCACGAGCAGACCAGCGGGGTGCGTGAGGCAAGTTGTAACGCTGCCTTTTCGTCTGCCGTTTTAATGATAAAGCATTCACTGTTTATGGAGCGAAGCCGGCGTTGTACGTAACCGTCTGTAGCAGCGAAACGGCAGTTAAATTCACATTGGCCAAAAGCACAGCAACGCAGTCGCTTCGTCACAATAGCCGGCGGGGGGCGCTCAAAGTCAAAGCGGACGCGCCTCAGAAAAATTAAAACGCAAAAAAAAGCACAGCAACGCAGATGCATCGTCACAGAAGCCGTGGAGCCGGCGAGGTTGGCCGCACATGCGCAATGGGGCGCGTGAAGTCACCGCCGGAGCGCCATGTGAAAAAAGGAAGACGGCGCGCTGCTTGTAGAAATGCGCTGCGTTTAGGAATGCTTTCGCATTCCTACTCGTAAGCACTTTTAAGTGTCCTTAGCGTACGCCATAGTTTTTTAGGCAAGAATTATGTTTGCTCATTCTTGCTTTTCTCCGTTTGCCACCTCACTGGACTGCTCCTTTATTCTAAATGCCTCTTGTTGAATGTTTCACTTGCGTGAAGTCGATTTCTGCGGATAGTCAGAGCCTGAAATGTGTTGACTGTAGGAATAGTTGTCATGTAGGAAAGTACTCTGGGGTGACGAAGACTTGTCTTAAAGGGATACTACAACGAAATTTCGGCGCTCATTTTTTGGTCTATATGTGTCCAAAAGAGCAGTATCACATGGAACATACCAATATCTTGTTAAAAAAGTCTCGAAAAGGAATTTTAAAACGAATTAAACGATTAGCAAAGAGCACCTGGTGGATGTCGCTAACACCTCGTTTGTAATGCTCGTCTAGGAACCTTGAGAGCTAGTGACGGAAATCGTCTCGCCTCCGGCCACGACGAGAGAAGGGGGAAGGAGGAACTCCCTCTTTCCGAGAATCCTTTTGTGTGTCGCAGAAGTCGCTATTGTCCCCCTACAAGATTATAGAAGATTAACCCGTCACTCAAAATTCGTACAAAAGCAGCCGCTTCGGTGGCTGGACCGACTAGGCCATCCTCTCGACGTCAGCCTCGCCGTAGCTTTGCTCGTTTGAGACGATTTACGTCACGATTGCGCTGGGCCTTCTCCGAGCGCTTGCCAGAGTGGGCCGTTTATAACTGAAAAATACAGCCACCAGGATCAAAATACAAACGGGCGATTGTCATTTACGGATATTGTGGATCATATTCAACCTATTTTTGAACACGACGGGAATATTTCAAATTTCGTTGAAGTACCCCTTTAAAACCCTGACTAGAAATGATCTTAATGCTTGGCAGTGTGCAACCTGCGCGAGCTTCATGAAACTAGGCAGTTGACATCTTCAGCGAGGGGCTCTCCAGGAAGATATTCAACCCAGTGTCGCAGATATAACAGCTGAAGAACCGAATATGTCAGTTTTTTTTTATGAAACGCGTCCTTGAGATAAGCATAAAACTAACTCAAGTTTTAGATCGAATCAATAACATCGTGAAGACCGTCGATGAGCAGTCGGACATTCATGACGCCGTAATCGCGAAGCTCACTATTCAGGACAAAACTGTGGAAGGCATAGAGCACGGGTTGGAAGGGATGGGAGGAGAGTACCGTGAGCACTGGAGAATGTAAACAAAAACAGGACAAAAATTTGAGAGGACAGAAGGTTGCTAAGATGAACTTGGAGATTCAGCAGCTCGAAACCGAGGTAGATGCTACTGAACAGTACTCAAAAAAAAAAAAGAAAGCTGACTCCTGAATCTTTCCCCCCAAAATATTGAAAGCCTTGTCGAGCCATCCAGCAGCTCTCTGCAAAGCTAGAGCTACCGGTCCCGATCACACGGCAGTATAGAAGCTGTACACAGATTGAGACCAAGGAAGGCTAAAATCCACCTATCATTCTCCGATTGGAGGGAGGGCTGTTAGAGACCTCTGGATCTCCAAACGAAGAGCTCTGGTGGATGAAGGGGCATTTATTAACGAAAACTCGAAAAAGTTACTTCGATAACTACTACGGAAAACAAAGTCGTGCGCAAAGGAAGAGGGCAATAAATTTGTGTGGATGACCAAGGGAAAAAAAAGTGGTTCGGAGAAAAACAAGTTGCGGTGGCATCAAATTGGAGAGGGAACAAGACTTTTCTAAGCTACACTAATTATGACAAAATCGTTTTTATCTTTTCAAGGCTGGGACATCAATGCCCAGTGTCCGCTAGCGAACGTTGATGGTCGTAAAATAATCTAAACTTATTGCACATAAATGTCAGAAGTCTACAAAAATTAAAGAAGACACTTAAGGGCGACTCCACATAGGGCGTATTCTCGACGAATTTACGCGCGTTTTAGCAGGCGTAATCACGGGCTTTGGTGGGCGTTTTTTTCACAGAAGGGAAGAGGGCAAGGTCGCCAAACCACACACGACGCTTTTCGTCGACGTCTCCTCGGCGTTTGGTGCAGTGTAGCCCGACTCGCGCCTTTCATGAAAGGAGGCAAAATGTAGATCGGCTGCTATATTATTACGTTCAGCAAGGGGACAGAAATAACTGAATGTTAATCAGCAATCAAAGCCTAATTTGCTAACACCTGTTTCATAAATGTTCGCTGCAAGCGTCAAGTTGCCGAAAACTGCCGGCAGGAGGACGACCGCGATCTCTGCTCAAAACACTTCCTTTTGTAATTTTTTTTCACATCGCCCGCAACATAGGTGGATTTTTTTCTGTCTCAGCCGTTGATCGCAAAGAGATATAACGATTTCGTACAGTTCGCCGATAAACCGGCGAACGCGACAAGCGAGCACCCATTTCGGCGGCCGAGTCAGTTAGCCAGCCAGCCGCATAGCTAGGCAAGCCGATTCTCGAGCAACTTCCGGCTCTCAACTCGGGAGCTGATTGGCCGGCACCGCGCCGTACGTATTTCGGCGTGAAGCCGAAATACGTACGGCGCGGTGCCGTACGCCACGCCGAAATACGCACGGCGCGGTTCCGGATACGCCACGGCGAAATACTGGAAATACGTCGAAGCGTCGTGATCTATCTCGGTCGGATCGCCGAATACGCGCGCATTTACGCCGACCGAGGAAGCGCTCGTCCCGACGCCCGCTGTACGTCGGGACTATGCCCGCCAAAACGCCCGTAAATACATCGCAAATACGCCTTATGTGGTCAGGGTTCTAAAGGCCCGTTCACACTCTTGCGACCGAGTACGACCGAGAGAGACAGAACCGGTTTTTAAGCCTCTTGCGATCTCTTAGGACCAGCTCCGCTGTAGCGCGTCCGGTCCTAAGAGACCGCAAGAGGCTTAAAAACCGGTCTGGTCTCTCTCGGTCTTACTCGGTCGCAAAGATGTGAAAGGGCCTTAAGACTGCTTACGTGTATGAATGCGAAGGCGTTCTTACACGTAGCGCATTTCTACAAGCAGCACGCCACGTCTTCCTTTCGCTCACGGCGCTCCGGCGGTGACATCAGGCTCCCCTACTGCGCAGGCGCGGCAAACCCGAAAGCCTTCCGTGACGATGCATCTGCGTTGCTGTGCTTCTGGCCAATGGGAATTTAACTGCCTCTTTTGCTGCTACAGACGTTCACAAAAAAAGCGGCTGCTTCTCTCAATGGGGCAGTTAACGCTTTCGCATGAAAAACATTGGGACCAGATAAATGTCTACCTGTGTAACCGATTGGCGTCTCTTGATATTCCGAATTTTTGACAGAAATCAGTATAAATGCAAAGATGGTTAGTTATTTTAACCTGGCTGATTTTCACTAGTTCTCTGTATGCAGAGAACAAGTGTTTATTAAAAGTAACTGGATGACTGATCAAGCAAATATATCTTGAAAGCGCGGAAGGTTTGGTGGTGTCTTCATGTGTCTAATCAGCGGGTTTCCTTTGTCATTTGTACGATATATAGACCACCCGGTGCGAACACACATTCTGTCCTCGATGAATGTTCTGAACTACTTAACAAATTTTATATTAATAATTATTTACATATTGCTTGTGACTTGAACTTACATATAATCAAAACTGCCAAGTACGGTGTGTCTGACTACCGGAACCTACTTGCTGGCAACGGATTAGAACAGGCAATTAGTAACTACACTAGGGAAGATTATTTGGGATCGAGTATAAGGATATTTGTTTGGATCATATTATTGTCAGAAGAACTGCGATCTTAAACTGGTTTCAGGGGTGATTAGACAAAAAGCTGCTGATCACTACTTCGTAGGTCTGCCGTATTTGAAGTAAATTTGGGGGAAACGGAACATACTGTCTACAAACGAATTCTACACAACAACAAAATTGATCAAATGACATGGGAATGCAATTGGGGGTTACGAATAAAACACGATCATATCAATGCTTAGCAAAATCTCGTAGATAAGATGGGGTACTATTGCAAACAGTGCTGGTAAACAGTAAAATTGAGACATAAAGAAAAACAGAAAATGCATGGATAAAAGAGGAAATTATGACACAATGCCGCGAAAAAGACAAGCTGTGGAAAATATGCAAGGCAAGGCCCGCTGATGCACAAATCAGAGCAGAATTCAGGAAGTTACAAAATAAGGTAATCGCAAGAATAATGTTAGTAAAAAAAGATATGATTAAACAAATTGTTTCAGAAGTGCCAGGGAACCTAAAGAAGAGTGCGATTTGATCAATTAAATTACGGGCTCAAAAAGAAAGCAAACTATCAATGACACTATTAAAAAGCTCTTGGGTACAAGGATCTTCGTTGTGCAATTTATATAACGATTAGTTCGCTCAAAGAGTTATTAAACTGAGAAATATTATAAGATATCAAGAGGGAGGACTGGAGGATTACGATACTAGTTGGCATTCCGCGTACTTAACACAGCGCGCGGCAGTATAATCAAAGGGATGCATGCCGTCTCGGGGTGTTTATATAGGACGCGGAGTGTATCCAATATGTCCCTGAGAAAAAGAGTTTATGCCGCCGCACTGGGTGAATCTATCATTCATTATGGTATTTCGCTATCCGGAACGTGTTTCAACTTTCAAAAGCAAAAAAAAAAAAAAGAAAATCGACAAGGTTTTATATAAAATAGCATGTAGCATTTAGCTGGTAGAATGAACGAAGAAGCAGAGAAAGATGAGATAATGAATGTAGCGAGGGTCTTAACTACTGGGCATTTGCGGTGTAATGCAATTCTAGCAACAAAAGAACGAACTCTAAGGCGGACCGAGAAGTTTGTCCTTCTTAAGGCCCGTTCACACTCTTGCGACCGAGTACGACCGAGAGAGACCAAACCGGTTTTTAAGCCTCTTGCGATCTCTTAGGACCAGCTCCGCTGTAGCGCGTCCGGTCCTAAGAGATCGCAAGAGCTTAAAAACCGGTCTGTCTCTCTCGGTCTTACTCGGTCACAAGAGTGTGAACGGGCCTTCAGAATGTATACCATGGAAAAAAATCGACGTCATATTGCGAATTTTGTTTTACTTTAATAAACTGCCAAAGGAGTTTCTTACTATGGGTTCATTAAAACGAGTAAAATACGGACTGAGACACTGGTGCTTTAAATGTAACACGTAATTGAATCAACGGTTGTTGTTGTTCTTTGGTTTTGTTTTGTTTTGTGCCAAAAACGCATGCTTTGTTATCAGCGAGCAAGCAACCTACTGGACGCCAGGTCCCACAGATAAGCATACTCATTTATGCTTTAGCGGGCCGTTAGATGCGTAAAGATGCAATCAAATATTTATTAGTTATTTATTATTATTCTCATAAATACCGACCTTCAAATTAAATCAAGTAAATACATTTTTGACACAACTCTGTCACATCCTGTTCACAACTTTGATTTCTGATTATTGAGTGAAGAATCCCCCCCCCCCCTCCAAACCATCAACAAACAAAAAAAAATAGTGCCAGTAGTGAGTAAACCTATAACTGTTTTGCCTATTTTTTTCTGTTTCTAATGCACTCTAAAAAGTATTTTGTGCCGTTCTACTAGTTCTTTTTTTATTTTTGGTCGAACAGTCCGTAATTTTTGAGTCTCAGTTTGGTTTTAGAAAGGAGAATATCGATGGAAAGCCGGAGAGAGAAGAAAAAGAAAGATAGAAAGAGAGAGAGAAAGTGGAAAACACAAGTGATATTGGAGAGCCTGGCAGAGAAGAAAGATAGAAAGAGAGAGAGAAAGTGGAAAACAACATGTGATATTGGAGAGCCCGGAAACTCCACTCCCTTACAAAGTGAGACTGTTCTACATAGCATTGATAAGAAACTTTCGCCATTTTTATAAATTTCAGTAAAGCTTTTGGTTCTATCCATCACTAATACTGACTGACAAATTCAACCAGTACGGCATATGCGGATGCTCTTTCACTTTTGCTTTTATTGTAAGAAGGGCGTGTGTTTGTATAGGAAGATTTTCTCGGCAGCGTGAGTTCACTGTTCAGCAGAAACCCCGCTAGGGTGCCTTGATGCTCTATCTTTTGTTCTTGGTATTAAAATATAATATTTTATATATATAGTATATATATAGAGATATATATATACAAACAGTTTTTCAACTCAGTACCAAAAGCACAGGCCCATTCAGACGTAAAGAAGATACCTAAAGTGGCAACGTCGAACCAGCGAAATGCTACCGCGCTTAAAGGTGTGGACCGGCGAAATATTGATTGTCACTGAATTTTTATAAAAATTTCCCCGTGCGCACTAAATATCCTTCCGTGAGTATGTCTATTAAATATCTAAGCAACATAGTTATTTTTTTTTTCGAGAAATGAATTTTGAAGTTTTCGCGTACCCCTCTAATACTTTGCTGCCGCTCTACAGGCAACAACGAGCAGGGGGCATTCGTGACGTCAAATGTTGTATTCCAGAGCAGACGGCGCTCCCATACTCCACGGCGTTGCGCGTTGAAGCGATGGTGAGCGTCTGCGGTTTCGCGAATCGCGTCTGATTTAGGCTGTTTTCGGCATGGAATGGAGGGTGGGGGCATTGGGGATTGTGAGTAGGCATGTCGCGAACCGATCGAAGTTCGAGTTCGACCAGGTTCGACTTTTTCGAACTTCTTGTGAAAAGTTCGACTCAGGGTCGACTGCTATGCGCATGCACGACAGGCTGGCCAGTCGGCTTCGGATTGGATGGTGATGGCTAAGGGATGAACTAAGGGCAGCACTGATTGGTTATTTGAGTTAATACAGTACAAAATGAATTAAGTTATTACCTTCTTCAGTGATTAGAATCGGTTAATGTTAATTGGAACTGTTCATAAAATTAAAAACTCCCTTTGTGTAAAAAAAAAAAAGTTCTCCAAACCTAGACACGCCTGTATCAAGGTCTGGCCACACTGTACACAGAGCCCAACGTTACTAGATTACCCCCTCACTCACTTCAATCCGCCTGCTGTCGTTCGAAGCGCCGTCTAGATTTTCGTTTCATAACTGTGCGTTCCATAGAGCCTGTATAGAGCAGAGCTGAAACGCCGTCAAGACGCCGTGCTTCGAAACGTACCTATCCCGATTCCCACAGAATACACTATAGACCGACACGCTGTTTACAAACAAGCCCGCGTTTGCCCACACCAGGTCTGGGCACTGCGCGTGCGAAGAAACCGAATTCGCGTGAAGCGAAGCGTCTGGGCATGCGCAGTGCCATTGACAGCGCCACCACAGCTGAGTGACGTCATGGCCGCGTGTTCGTCTATAGTTACCAAAGCAGCCGTCCGGCGGCGCGTCGAGCGACGCCAGGCGAGTCGTAGTGAGTGAGGGGGGTTACCGTTCGTGCATGCAGCGCCTATAAGCAGTTCCGTAACTGATAGCGAGTTCGTTTCACACGCACTGGCACCGTTCGAGTTCTCTCCCAGAATGCATCGCACTCGCAGAGTGTTGCACGGAGAACTGGACTCAAACGAACTCGCCAGTGCAGAAGACTGATGCTGCCGCCATCTATGTTGTAGAAAAGGTACCGACCTCAAACCGAAACTAGCGCCTTTCTGTTCGGAGTGATAGGTGGGAATGCGAGAGTGCAGTCGCTAACAACTAGGGGTGTCGCGAACTTTTGTCGAACCGGATGTTTGGGTCGAACTTTCGGGGTTCGACTTGGTCGAACCTGTTTCGACGAACCTTCGACCTTTTCACCAAATTCGACCGGTTCGACTTTGTGGACAGTGTGGCCAGACCTTGATACAAGCATGTCTAGGTTTGGAGAATTTTTTCATGCAAAGGGTTATTTTATTTTATGAACAGTTGCAATTAAAAGAAACGAATTCTAATCATTGAGGAAGTTAATAACTTAATTTTTTTTTGTAGTGTATTAACTGAAATAACCAATAAGTGCTGCCCTTTAATGATCCCTTAGCCATTTCCATCCAATCCGAAGCCAACTGGCCAGCCTGTCGCGCATGCGCACACGAGTCGAACCTCAATAAAAGGGTCGTCGAACATTCCACTAAAAGTTCGAAAAAGTCGAACCTGGTCGAACTCGAACCTCGGCCGGTTCGCGACACCCCTACTAACAACATTTATCTACAAACGTTGGTTGCTGCAACCTGTAGTTTATAGTTGCGATGACCTCAAGCAACTCTGCTGTCGTAGAGATAATTACAGACAGCGTAAATTTCCACAACCAGCTGTCTACAAAGCAGCTGGTTGCGATCTTTCAGTTCGTATAACCGTTTACACTGAAGAAAACTGAGGACGCTGTCCGAGTAGAAGCTTGATCCGTTTGTGCATGGTATTATGCGTGAACCACTGAAAGGGTACGGCTTAAAACTAGTCTGTTGGAATACCCAGCAAATCTGTTCGTGGGACTTTCGATTTCGATCGTCAATACAGGTGAATCAGATATTAGCCTTGGTGAGGGCGTCGAGAACGAGAGCTTTCTCGAACAAAATACGACGGGGCAAGTCTACTGACGTAGGTAAATGTTAAACATGATGATGTTGCCCCAGCCTCAGGATAAAGTAACTATGTTTAGCTTTCTCTGATGCTTATTGGGCAGTCAGAGGTTTCTGCTGGGGGAGTTTTGTCGACAAATGTTCAATTTTTCACCCGCACACGGATGGTGATAAACATCTCGGGGGCCGCTGATGCCTTTGTTCTGAGCATTTCTTTACACACTGGTATATTTCAGCGTCTGTACGGCAACAGAGCGACTTAAAACCTGCAAACAAAGCACGGGTTGTCAATTGCTTCCTTCGTGAAATAGCAGACGCTCACAATTCAAGCTCGCGTTTGATTCCGTTGCCCGCGGGACGCGATTTCTGTCAGAAAATCAACTTTTCTTTCCTTTCGGTTCCGCGACACATCGTAGCAGACGAATTCTCGTCGTCTGCTCCCGCTCCTCGCCGGCCTCGCCGGAGCGAGGCATGACGGGATTGCATTTTGGCGCACGCCCGATTTTCTCGGTGCAGCGAATGCATGCACGCGTGGGGTGCCGCCCGCTGAAACGAACTCGGAGAGTGCAATCACTCGTGGAGTGCCTGCCGAAACGAACTCGCTTTACGCCGCGAGTGGACACGCGTGGACACGAGTGCCGTGAAACGAACTCGCTATGAGCTAATCTAATAACGTTGACAGAGTCGAACCAGTGGAATCTGGCTAAGAGTTCCAAGGTTCATCGAACTCCGAAAGTTCGACCTAAAAATCCGGTTCGACAAAAGTTCGCGACATTCCTAGTCGTGAGCTACAATAACGCCACGAAGAAATGCAGCAGAGTGACATCTTGTTAGTGTCCGATCGAGACGTCTCCGCCACGGAAGTGAGACCCAGCAGTCCGACGCGAACTCTGAATCGTATCATTCGCGTCGTGTTAGGAGAAACAGTTCACACCTTGCTAGCAAAGAAAAGCTTTCATGCCACTCTTCTTCGAAGCGGCATGTGAGTCCACATGGCGGCGGATCGCGAATGCAGCTCCCACAGGAGTTCTCCTCGCAGGCGGCAATGCCGGCGGATCGATGCGAACGGCGAATCGTCTCAAAATCTCATGCTGAAAATTTTAAAACGGTTGCTGGCTAGTCCTCGACTAAGACAAGATTGATGAATCGTTGTTCAATATTTCCCACGGACGATAGGGACAGCGTTTTGACTACTTCCGTCGCTGGGTGAAACAAGCTGAAGCTGCCCATGTTCTCGTGTTTATATACGACATCTGACGTCACAACAAGATGGCGTACCAGTAAAGTTGCAGGTAAGTTTCGGTTTCGGTTATATCGTGTTTCTACGCTTCAATCTTTTTTTTTTTAATTTAGTAATTTTACTCTCTGTTTTAGACTCTTGTACTCTTTCAGAAACTATATTTAGTTGAAAAAGTTCAAACTGTTGCAGATTTTTTCTTGGTAATACAAGTGGTCTCTCGAAGAAGGAAGAGGTCTGATGTAGCAAATTAAAGTACAGATCATGCTCCCTTTTAACGCAGAATATGCCATATGGCTGGCACCTAACCATATCCGGGTGGGTGCCAGGGACGGAAGTCGACAGCCCGACTGCCAGCCGAACACTGACGCAGCTCTCGTCGCATCACTGACTGTGCACCCGTTCCAACAAAAACTTTTTCCCCAGCTGCTTCTGTGTTACTCCCGGCGGGCGCTTTTCTCCGTCAAACGAGCGCGCTCCGAACTTCCCCAGCGAAAGAGCGCAAGCGGCAAACAAAAGCGACACAAAAGCTAAAAAAAAAATTATGGCATTTTGCAATCTTAAAAGATCGGTCCCGAAACAGTAACGCGTTACAAGTAACGACGTTACTGTTAACGCGTTAGTTTTTTGTCTAACGTAATACCGTACTCTTTAGGATCCCAAATGACTGACGAGAAAAGCAATGTCGTCATTATTTTACGGTATCTCCTATCAAATTACGTTATCCGTCACTCGTTACTTTTGATTAAAAAGGATGCATGATTGTTTGAAAACAAAATAATTTTTATTTTGTGCACTACGTAAAAGTGGCAAACCCCCCCCCCCCCTCCAAAAAAAAAAAAAAAAACGATGTATGAACGGCGTCATGTCAAACTCCTTCGGAAGACACTTTTAACGTTCCCACGACCGGGCACAAAAGGCGCGAGATTATCACTGCGTGGAAGACCTAAGCGTCCTTGGACAGTCGCCGTACCCTCAGAAGCCCTCTCGCTGGAAGGAGACATCCGTTCAGAAGACAACAGTCTGCCGCCGCTCGAAGGATTTTGCCTCAGCGTCCTTAGCTACTCCAGCTGACCACATCCTTCTCTTCAATCCAAATAAATTCTCGTTCTGTCAGCAACAAAAAGGATAAACTCTAAGTTTGGAAGCGTTGACGTTCCCACGCTTTGAACCAAAACAAGTGGCAAGGTTATCGCAGCCTTGAACGGCGACCGTCACCAGACAGACGTCGCCCCTTTTAGAATCCCTGCCGCTGTGGTACAAAGGTGGAGTCTCTCGCTGGAGAACGACTCCAGTTCAGAAGGTCGCCTCCCCACTAAATCCTCTAAGCATCCTTTCTCCCATAGCGCCCCAAGGATTAAGGTCTGTTCACATCTTGCGACCGAGTTCGACCGAGAGAGACCAAACCGGTTTTAAGCTCTTGCGATCTCTTAAGACCAGCTCCGCTGCAGCCGAGCTGGTCCTAAGAGATCGCATAGATGCTTCAAAACCGGTTTGGTCTCTCTCGGTCGAGCTCGGTCGCAAGAGTGTGAACGCCTTTATAGACGAAAGACTGCGCCACCACCAACGACGGCACCTTCTTTGTATCGCAGTTCGTCAGACATAAATACCGTATAGTCTTCCACGAGAACGCATGCTTCCAACTTCTTGGTGTTCAAAGACCGAATTACCTATTGCTGGACGCTGCGCCCGCCCTTTCCTTCTCGCAGTTCCTGGTTGTGTGTGAAGGTTACTGTACCATCCTTCAAGACATATTTAGCAGTGATAGTGAGCCTTTCGTCACTTAGACTTTTTTGCTGCGACCGGCGAGAAAGAAAAAATGGTTTTGGTTGCGAAAGAGGAGCTTAGGGTAAAGAGCTTATAAACGCTAGCCACCTTTTTTAGTCATATGTGCAGGTAAAGATAGTACAAGTATGCATGTGATTATAAGCAAAGTATGGCCATGGCGCTATATACTTCGTATATAAATACTCATAATTATCTTTGGTTATAAATATTGGTTATAATAAGCGACCGGTGTCCTGTTTCCGTTGCTTGTGCAGCCTGAACCGGACCGTGACTAAAACTGACGTGGCTATAAAGTGTGTTGTTTGTGAACAGTTCGTGTACTGTACAGTTGTCTCTGCCATGCAACGTCTGCCTCTAACCAACAAGGCTGTTTTGGAACGCTTGTTATAAAAGCCCCTTTTACTGCCATCTCCCACCCACTTTTTCAGTGGTCGCAAGATGGCAACGACCACCGAAACTCCGTTAGCATGGCCCGGGCTAAGTGCTATGTTTACAGACAATTTGCTGTTTAAATTTCTACTCTCTATGCCGCAACTCATGCTGCTGAGTACATCCAGGACGTCGAAATTTAATTTGAAAAAGCACATTAAGGTGAGTCTCTTTTTCAATGGCATTTACCTTTTTTCGCTAAAATGTCGTTGTTAAGTTTTGTTAGCCAAAATAACGCACCTTTTTTTCGAGATTGTTTTGTTAGTCGAATAGTTTTTCAGCAGCATCTCACGATGCTTGTTAATGCAAGCTAGCGAAAACTCTTCGAAAATGCTTAATTTAGTTCACTTGAATATTTCAGAAGAAATGTAAATCAATCATGGCAGTTATACATATATAAACACACCTATTTGATATTTGTTTAAATTTGTAATTTATTTACGCAGTTTCTTTTTACTTATTCGTGATGCAGTTTATTTAGGTAATATTTCGTTGTACCATACCACTGATAACTATCAATTAGCAGCGGTGCTTTGCGTCAGTCCTAATTTTTTTTTTTCCTTTCCGCCAGTCTTTTTATTTGCAGAAGCTATCAGAGTTCGAGGTGCTTCAAAGAAACGAAAGACCGAGACTACAACCCACTATCTCCGAGCCGCGCCTGCTGAAGAAGATGAGGATCGACCGTATGCATCCACTTCCCGTTTATCAAAAACGGGTCGACAAGCTTGTGGAGACGTTTGTGGTTGAGGCGCTACAGTCATAGACTAACAGTTGTCATATACTAACAGTGAAACGCAAAGTAACGACAAACCAACGTAAAAGTAACGTCCGTTAGTCATAGCAAGTAACGACACCGGTATTTCGTTACATTTGCAAAATGGTAACGCAGCTGTCTAACGTGTTAGCTTTTTCCCAACCTAACAAGTAAAGCTATTTCGTCAGTACTTACTTTTGGTAACGGGCACAACACTGTCAGATGGCAATGATCCAAACTAATCTGGCGAGAGCATTCGACCAGGTTAGTCAGCATGTTTTTTTTTCAAAATTTTGTCTCATATTTGTGTTGGAGATAGTATACTTCAAGATGTACAAATGTCTTATAATAACTGTTGCACACGCCTAGTCATAGATAAAGAAGTCACAACAAGCGCCCCAGTCCGTTCCTCAGTTCTTCAGGGCTGCCCCTTATGCCTTATCCCCTTTACTTGATATGTTCAACCCTTACGCCGTCTCGCTGGAAAGAGACATCCGTTCAGAAGACAACAGTCTGCCGCCGCTCGAAGGATTTTGCCTCAGCGTCCCTAGCTTTTCCAGCTGGTCACATCCTTCTCTTCAAAACAAATAAATTCTCGTTCTGTCAACAACACAAAGGATAAACTCTAAGTTTCGGAAGCGTTGACGTTCCCACGCTTTGAACCAAAACAAGTGTGTCAGCGGTGGCCGGGTGCTAACGTGTCGTTAATTGGAAATGCGACGTTGGTTTGTGAAGGAATAAAATAACGTTTATTTTACCGGATTAACTTTGATTACATGAAGAGGTCTATTTTGCGTCCGTTACGTGGCGTGCATTCAGGTCGTTCTTTTTTCAGAGCGGTTTCTACTTCCCAGGCAGGTGCTATGGGCAAGGTTCAGTTCTCCGAATCGCGCTCGCGAAGCGTCACGTGTTCGAGGATGTACATTACACATCCTGCCGACAGTGAATCTTTTATTAACCTGATCAATACAATGTGAATTTCTTTGTTAGTATTTTTGGCGTTATTGAAATTTTGAAATTGTATTATTGTGTGTTGTTTTGAATTGTTTATTTATATTGTTGGTTGCTGGCATTGTGCTGTTTGTGTGAGTTTCCAACGCACACGTATAAGATATATGATCTGTACCCCACTCCTCTGCTGTAATGCTCCGGCGCTGCAGAGTACAAATAAATAAATAAAAAAATAATCATTCTGAACAAGTGTATTGTTGCCGAAGTTTATAGAGGCGGTTTATTATAAACAGCTGTCATATACTAACAGTGAAACACAACGTAACGACAAACTAACGTAAAAGTAACGTCCGTTAGTCATGGCAAGTAACGACACCGGTATTTCGTTACATTTGCAAAATGGTAACGGAGCTCTGTAACGCGTTAGCTTTTTTCCAAGCTAACCAGTAACGCTATTTCGTTACTTATTTTTGGTAACGGGCACAACACTCCGCAGAACTGGGGTTCATGAGGGCGCTGTTATTCCGGTTCAAGCTCAGCTCCCCCCCCCCCCCCCGTCCAACAAGAAAAAAAGCCGAGCTCAGGAATAAACACTCCCTGCCCCCTAAAAAAAATAACATTAACATCAAACACCAAAACGATTGAACCCACTCACTTGGAAACCTGCACTAAACGTTCGACCTTGACGTGGCAACACGAAAAGCTACTTGACCACTTCCATTTCCTGTCGCCCAGAGACGGCACCACGAGGAGCCTCGACCTTCATTCTAGTCGGACGAAGAGTGCCTTCATGTCCGCTTTTAGTCGGACGAAGACCCATTGAGAAATCTCTCCAAGCCCTCGTGTCGGTCAACTTGAAAGCCAAGAAGCAGGACGCCGTTCCCTTCGTCTTCAAGAAACAACGAGAAACCCGCGGCGCATTTCAAGAGGTGTGGCAAGGCAGACCGTCCAACTCCTTCCATCCTGTCCCTTTTGTGGACTCCCTCGGCTTAACGTTTCCCGGCGTCGTTAGGGCTACAAAAGGTGGCGGCTCCGACTGCAGCGAGCAGACAGCTAAGTCCAAGGTTGTCTGGTGGCAGACGACTTCATGGCGCCGCTTCATGGTCACTTTTGAATCCTGTGTGGCCTTCTCGTCCCGCTCATCCCCCGAAAGGCGAAAAGGGGATGAACTGTCCACTGTCTACCGTGTTTACTCGGTCGGCGCTGTCCTTTCACGCATTAAACGTGGGCGCCGTGGTGCTCGTTAAATTAATACCGCTTCTTGTTGTTGATGTTGTTTTTCTTGCTCGGTAGGTGGTCTGCATGCTAGTTGCGAAAGGACTGATGGGTGAAGTCGTTGTAAACATTTTCGAGGTTCGAGGTATGGTGGATGGATACCGTCCCTACGGTCTTTGCGATGGATAGCAGAGCTACCACGGGCTATTGGCCACCAAAAACTGAGCGTCACGTGACCGCCGAGAAGACCACTGCGACTTGAGGATCGCGCAGTCACGTGATATTTTCAGAGCACCGCATTGGCTGGGATGGCCCGTAGGCTCCGCTGAGGTCCATCTTATGTAAAAGGTGGCACAACGTGGCGATGGTGGTGGCCAGTGGATTGTTCTTGCGCTTCGATAACGATACCCTATAACGACACGATGCATGTAGAAAAAAAACAAAAACAGGCGCCGGTGAAGGATTTAGTAACGAATTGATAGGAACGATCTCTATAACTAAAGACGACGGGATACAAATCAATAAAAAAAAAGGTTGAGAGTAAAGAAAGTGAACGTAAGAGGCCTTGCCTCTTTGACATCGTTAGCCGCTTTCGGAAACGAATTCACACCAACCGCCCCGGCTTCTTGCACTTTGACACAGGCGAGCTGATTCGGTAATGAAGTGTTTCACAAACTAGAGACTGGCGAAACGAAGAAACAGGCTATACGATGGAGATTATTAGCCTCGCGTGTGATTTGCCTGAGGACTCGGGGAGAAAAACAAACTGCATGATTAGGCTGTACCTTTATCTATTTCTGTCTCATTCAGTTTCGGAGATTTTTCGAACGTTCACGAAAAAAGTGTGCAGTCTTCAACGAGCGTACAAATGTTCTATTTAAATTGCGACACGGTTGAAAGTGTTCAAAACGCTCTCGTGTACATAACGCAATTGT
The DNA here is from genome assembly GCA_037355805.1 of Ixodes ricinus. Lineage (NCBI taxonomy): Eukaryota > Metazoa > Arthropoda > Arachnida > Ixodida > Ixodidae > Ixodes > Ixodes ricinus. The sequence continues at coordinate 37,367 of JAZHYW010050219.1, forward strand.
ACTCGTGTAAACACGCTCTTGACGCTGGGCTAGTACCACTCCGGCGCAGAATGTCACCTTCTTGCGAAGAAACCAGGCAACTCGCCGGTACACAAACGGTTTGCATGCAGGTCGCGGAAAGCAGCTACACGACGAGTTGATATTCTTCTTCTCTCTGGTGGTAAATTTTATTAAACGTTAAGATAGCGAGCGCATACAAGGAGTTTGAGAAAGCTTCTAAGGGTGCAAGCGAAGACAATAAAAACATCGTTGTCGGCAAGAAATCATTTAGCCGTTTAATAATTTTTGGTCGGGTGACAAAGGTATACCTCATGACATAAATGTATATTTGTATTTTTTTATTATTATTAAGCAATCTAAAGTGACATTAACTCCAGGTATTTGAACCCCGTAAACATGTCTGATATGTCGCAATTAAAATTGCACCCCCCCCACACACACACACAAATTGCGGTGATCGGAAGCTATAGGGTTTCACAGAGTAACTTCTTTTGTTTCTTTTTTCGACGTTGGAGTACGGTGTCTTGTCTTATTTAAGTCGATAAACAACCTACGCTGCTATTGCCCCTACTAGATTTAAAAAAAAAAAAAACGTTTGGCGAGTTAAGAGCATACTGTACAGAAATGCCGTGTATGGTCATATAAAGAATCGGGTAAATAAAAGCCGTAGGAAATGACATCGCTAAATATGGCTTTACTTGGCCAATTTTTGATCACCAGCCGATGAGATCGCCCCAGAAAGGATCACAAAGCAAGAAGTGGTGAACATATTAAAGTCACGCCCCCGTGTCTCGTAAGTATGAGTTCAGGGTTTTCGGTAAATACCGTTAAAATTCGATCGGGGAAAGCCTAAAAACGCCGAATTGGAGCCGCCTTTGAATCACGAAGCAAGAAGTGTGAACATGATAAAGTCGCGCCCCACGTTTCATAAGTATACATCCCGTGTTTTCGGTAGATATCGATAAACCCCGAACGGGGAAAGTCTAAAAACGCCAAATCGGAGCTGCTCTCTAATAAAAAATATCTCCGAGATTAAAAAAAAAAAGGTTGTGCGGCTATATATATATGTATATACCAGAGAACAATTTGGAGTAACTGTCTCGGAGATAAAATATATATAAGGGAAGAACATAAAGGACTAGGACGGACAAGATGCTTCTTTCTTTGAGAACCACGTCGGTTGCCATTTATTTTCTGTTAAATAAAAACCGAAAAACGCCTATTGTGAAAAAATAATACCCCCCCCCCCCAAAAAAAAAAACAACCCCGAGTTTGAAGAAAAATAAATGCCGAAAACACGGAACCCTACTCATAAGTCGTCAGTGACAATTTTAGAAATATCAGATGCGCCTTGCTAACAGAGTTTTGCAGCGATAGCTTTTAGGAGCTGGTGTCGCAGAAAATCCGGCGTCGGCGTCGGCGGGTCGGGAAAATCCTGATTGGTCAATAGGGTCATGACGTCACAGTCACATGACCTTGCGCGGGAATTTCAAACAACGCTCACGTGAAACGTGACGTCACGCGTGGAATTTAAGTGAGTAAAACATGACATGTAATGCGAACTAAAGGTCGCCCATGTCTCAAATGATTTCAATTCATAAAGGCTTTCAGGCGGAGGCGGGATTCGAACCCACGACCCTTTTTTTACACGAACATTAGCCACGAAAACACAAGCATGCCTGGGAGCGACATATACTGTGGAATAGTTCACCGACCAGAGGTGATTTGATTGACTTTACAAACAAAACAAGAAACTGAAATTTAGTAAAAACTAAGGATTTCTTCTTTTTTTTTTTTCAGAAACTAAGTCACCAGCTGACAAGATCTTTTTTTTTTTTCAAGCATATTTTGGGTATGATTTTACTGTGTTGACGACCATTGTTGGTTGCTTCCTAAGATTGTTAACAACACAAAGTTTAAAAATAAATGAAGTATCTTTCTTTAAGTTAACGGTCTCCAGGGTTTCTTTAAGTAGTTTTTTTTTTTTCTGGTTATGAATTCGCTGCTTAGACGGCTGTCGTTGGTTGCTTGTTAACCCATAATCAGACAAGGCCTTAAAAATGACAAGGGTGGCGTCTTTGAAATAAAATGTACGTGAATTTTTCTTTTCGTTTTTACTTTTCGCTCGAAAAAAGAAAGTAGGATTCAATGTCTGATATCGGCTAAATGTGGTAAACATTGTTATACTGTTTTATATTTATAAGAACTGCAAAATCTCTAGGCGGTAACAGGAGTTTCTCGTACAAGTTAATTTCTCAAGAAATTTTATAGAAAATAAAGTCGGCGTATATAATGTTAGAACACTCGCTCTCATTATGCGGCTGATGATGCGAGGTAACAGTTTAGCTGAAAATCAAAGGAAATAATGTTCTCACAAATCGTAAGATAAGGACATAATAAAAAGATACTGAAGAATTCTGTTTCTGACTGAGGCGCAAAGACAATGGTAATTTTCATGTTTAAAAAAAATTATATTGGCGAAGAGCGATGTGAATTTCAGGGGTGATCATAGTAATATAGAAACATGCCTTCTTTTATATTATCCGATTATCCACCTAACCCTAAAATGCTCTGATATAGATAATATTTTCAATAACGTATAATGAGTGGCCTTCGCTCTCTCGATAGATACCTCCACTTTACGCAATTTCGAAAAATTGGCCATTATTCCTCTACGTCAGACTGCCACCTTTGTACGCGGAACCAAAAGCAAGCAACAGCGTACGTTTGCAAAAAAAGCAAAGATCGAAAAATAATTGATTAGATTGTTTTGACACCTCCCGCCGGATCATCCTAGCTCGTGTTTATATGTTCACGAAACGCAACATTGCAGCGCCATGAAATATGAAATCTTGTTCCGGAACATGCATGTTGATTGCGGGGACCTTTTCTTATTTCTTTGATGCACGCGAGAAGCTATGAACTGAAACGTGTTGGTCCCTTTTTCGAACGCGGAGGAAGCAAACCATATATTTGTTGTCGCCCCTCCCCCCCCCCCCAAAAAAAAAAGAGGGGGGGGGGGGGGGGGAGTGCGCGGGAAGTATAGCTTTCTTTCATAAGATATGGTCGTACGAAAAGTAAACAATGCTCTTCGCAATCGAAAAAAAGAATTTTTTTTTAAGAAAACAAGATACAGATAATAAATATAGATATACGCATACGTTTTTTGGAGCTTTTGAAGCGCTTACATCCAACTTGAAAGCAGCGTTGTGCCCGCTAGCGAAAATAAGTAACGAAATTGTGTTCCTCGCTAGTCTGTCGAAAATTAACGCGTCACTGAGATTCTTATCCGTAAGAAGTAACGAACGTTACTTTGGCGTTACCTTAGATTTGAGCATTTGGCTGAAATAAGCCGCAGTTTCGAACTTGGACAGCAATTCAACGTTTACAGAAACGATTTCGTGTTCTTTTTGTCTTTTCTTTATAAAATTTGTAGAACACAGCGAGGGCCCGATGGCGCGTTGGACCTTTACAGAGACCGATAACCTGACTAATTTCCATCGAGAGTAAGAAGTAACGAGGAACCGTAAAACAGTAACGAAGCTACTGATAATTATAATGCAATTAAATATTCGTTATTCATTTCGGCTTCTAACCAGTAGTTAGGTAAGTTCCTGAAAAACATCTACCGCGTTACCAGTGACGATATGGTTACTTGTAACGCGGCCATTTAACTTCCAACACTGCCTCAAAGGGAGAAGCGTTTCATTATTTCTGTTTCAGTTCGGGGGTTGAATGAACGATCGGCACGATCGGGAGCTGTATACCCCATGATAAATATGAATGCTGGGTCGATTGGTTAGCACGATTTCCCATGTGCTACCGCTCAGGCGCGTAGCCATAACGGGGGGGGGGGGGGTGTTAAGGTGTCACGAACGCTCCCCGAAATTGTACTTTATATATATATATGTATGTATATATATATATATATATATTTTATTGTGTGTGTGTTTGCATCAGAACCTTGAAACACCCCCCGAACATATTTTCTGGCTACGCCTCTGTTACCGCTTGACTGCTCTCGTATTACGGCAGGTTTGGAAAATCTGAGCATCATTGAGATCGCGTATAACTATATAGACTCAGGAACATCTTTTAAGGAACGCGGTGTTCGGGTTATGATCTTCATGCGTCATATACTTCATGATATCTTCTCAGCCGTTCTTATCGGCTTACCTTGCGATCGAATTGACTGTGGGGTCATAATGGGATGCCTGGCGTTAGTAATCCACGTACTGCATGTCTTAACTTGTCGGTTATTAGAGGCGTGTCTCGCTTTTTAGACGGCATGGTTCAAAAATGCGCGGGACAACAAAAACGACAACTCGCGGAACAACAAAAAACAAATAAGGCTAGAAAAAATAAGCAGTACCAAATTTTAGGTTAGGATCCATACGTGCAATTATATCGCATTTGGTCCTTGAAAAAATATGACTCTGTCGTCAAAAAATAAGAAAAATGGGTATTTACAATTGAAGGAAGAAAGCAATGATCAACCGAGGTTAATGTCTGTAATGTTATATATACTAAATAATAATATGAGCTGACTTTGAAATAGACGTTGGGGTTCCGTCCATACTGCTTTAAACTACGTTTAGCGCACCTAATTATATCCGATGCATGGTGTGTGTGGGTGTGTGCATATGCTTCAAGTGCACACAATCTCCTTCTTTTTTTTTTCTTTTTCTTCGTTGCGATAAACTTTTAGCCAGCAAAACAGACGACAGGCACTCTGTACGGCAGCTAGTGAGCAACGTTTTTGTACTCCTGCTTCGGGAATGCTAACAAATTCCCACGGAATAACATAATTGAGAATAAGAGGTAGTTCATCTGATCGTACAAGACGGCAATATATTTTTTCTCTTTTATTTGGTGACAACGTTTGGTGTTTGTTGGATAACCGACAATTTGTACAGAGAAAGAAAGAGAAGATCAAGATCATCTTTGCTTATAAAAAGAAAACGGCACGCACATATGATCCGTCACTATCAACGGGCGGTCAGAACTTACAGTCGTCTCTTTTCCACCGCTGCCGTCTACGAAATTAAGTGCCCAAAACAACACCTCGTAAAAGGAGCAAACGATAAATGCCCCCCCTCCCCTCCGGCCCCCAATCCCCAAATTGTGTTTGGGAAAACGGGTCGCCAAGCCAGACACTGCGCACAGCGCTAATCCGCCAAATTTAATCAGGACATTCCCTCCGCCCCCTCCCCCTCTCCCACGGACTATCAAACCTAATCAGCAATTAACAAGCCCCACCAACGGAAAGGGGGGAGCGAAAACGGGAAACAAGAAATGGCGTCCGCCGGAAGCCGCGTATTCCCTTACCTGATTTCCGGCACCGGTGGTGGTGATGTCGTCTGCGAAGGAACATCCTCTTGTTGGACGTCTCGGGAATTTTTCCTCGCTCAAAACACGGATTCTTGAAATCTACGCGAACCCTATCGAACGATGAGTTACTTCGACTGCTGTGACCGGGGAACACACCTCGACACCGATCGCTTTTCCGCTGCCTATTCGGCGGCGATTGCACGTGAAAAGCGGGGAACTGTTGGGGCGTTTTAGGGATCGAGCCTGCTTCCTTCCCTAAAACGTCGGCAACCGGGCACCGCCGCGATCACCGCCACAAACGTCGCCTCCTTCCCTCGCCTAGGGGCGGCCAATCAGGGACCTCCGCTTCTCCCCTAAGCTCCGCCCCTCCGACGCTCCTCTCTCGACGTTTTTTTGTGTTTTTTTAGGGAGAATTTGGGATGCGAGGGGGGAGAGAGAGCGTTGTTGGGGAACGCCGCGGGGGAAAGAGGGAATCAGACAAGATGGCGGAGGACTCCTGGCCGTGTCCGTCGTCTGCGAGCGACTCGTCGCCGCCTGCGTGTGGTGCCTCGTCTGCTTTCGGGGGAGTCGGCGCAAGTCTTGAATATTCGAGGATCGCTGGATTCCGGCGTGACTTCGTAATTTTTTTTCGCGAGGCCCGTCGTGATCGACGCGGCTACCGCCGGGTTGTTGAGTGTGTGATTTTGCGTGTGGTTGGTGTCGCCATTGTTCAAACAGCGCAGGGGACGTGTTTTTGTTTAGACTGGTTACATCAGTGACGGGCTGTTTCATTCAGTTAAAAACAATTCGTGCCAAATCTCACCTTCGGGCTCATTGAATGATTGCTTACCAATGAGAGATGCTAAATTATATTTTATAAACAAGGTATTAACATATTTTCTTTTAGGTTATAGTTACTGCCAATTTAAGAAACGCAAGGTATGACTTGACAAAAATGTGACACATATGATGTTAATTAGCTTTTTTAGAGGGATTTTTTAACTTAGAAAGTTCCATGGTACCGAATACAAAGCCAAGTATATTTATTGTATGAAAACGACCTTTTTTTACTGTGCAAGGAAAAGGGGGAGGGGGGGGGACCGCAATGATTGCTTACGGCTTCCTGCATAGGCTGTTTTTTTTTTTTTTGCTTTTAAGTATTTTTTATATTTTTGATGCCTTGTGGTTGGTGTTTCGTTCGGTACTTTCTGTGTGTGTGCGCGCGCGCGATTTCGTACAGTGTGAGTGCAAAGTGAGAAGTTGCGTAAAAGTTTCTTTACTGAGGACAAAATGTCAATTCTCCCGCTTGACGTTTTAATGCATCTCTCGTTCGGTTCATCCATCTAAGGCTTCGTACCCTTTATTTTTTGTTTAATTTACGTTCCTTTGACTTTTTTTTATATTAAACGAGGCAAGAGGTGAGGCTGCAGCTCACTCTGCCCGAACAAACTTCTGGTTTAGCTTTAAGTTTTTGTTCATTTTTTTTTCGTTTTTTTTTTCGTTTCCCGTTCGACTTTGTCCGTAAAGTTTCTTCCTAAAAGACTCCAGTTTTTTTTTCTTATACTTTTCCGAATTTGAAGTTTTCATTTTTAAATTTGTTTTAGTTTTGGCTGGAAGGTTCGATAGCTTCGACTGAAAAACGGCTCCGCGGCCCATCAAAGAAAAAAACATGAATGAAAATTTTGAAAAAGAAAACGTACAACGGTCTTCACCTTATGTAGCGGGCGTGATTTTGTTTCCTTTTGTTTTGGTAGAACAACAAAACGAAATAAAACGATTAAAACCTTGGAAAGCGAAGTCTCGCGGAGGAGCTTTAAGGAAATAAAAAGAAAAAAGTGTGAGCGTGTAACGTGAAAATCTTTAAAAAATATTCCGAAAGCAAAGAAAAAAAAAAAGAAAGCTGGCTCTGACGCGATATAATTCTTTAACGAAGATAAATGGGGCGACAGTCTCTTTTCAGTTTTTGGCTCTTTTCGTTTTCTTCAAAAAAGGGTCCAAATAAAATTTATAAAACCAACAAAATTTAGTATTTTTTCTGTCATTGTTTCTTGACGAAGAATTAGGCGCAAGCACCACCTCCTCGTGTATAAAGCAAAAAACAAAATTAAAAACATAACGTACCGGAATCAACTAAAATTCTAGGATGCGAAAAAAGATTGAAGAAATAAAGAAAACGTGAAACGCAGAGTTTAAGCGTACAGAAGAAACAAAAACGAAATTTTCAGGCACAAACAAACACGCATAAAAAGAAGAATCGCTGTAGGAAACCAATTCTGTCAGCCAGCTACGAACGCAAATAACTTAGAAAGAAAAAACTACGAAGTTTTCAAACGTTTGGAGTGAAAAGTTACGGCAGTGTTGTTGCAGACGACACGCCGGGAAAGTTAGCAGACGATTACTCGGGAGCAGGCGACGCGTCCTTTTTAGTCGTCTGCAAGAAAACGAAACCAAAGCTTTTTCAAAACAAGAACCATTAAAGCTGGAGAGAGTATACAAATAAAAAACAAACTTAAACAATCATAAAATGAGTGGTTAGAGCTCAGTGTGCTTCCAAGTAGAACGTTGAAAACCTACCTCGGGTAAGTAAGCAGTCGAACAACAAATACCTAAAGAAATTTAAAAAAGATAAAAAAACAAGCGGAAGCCAAGTGAAGAGTTGACATTGACGCTTTCAAAGAAACTAAAATGGAACAAGTGCTGCTAAGGAGCTACACCAGAGAGACGACTAAATCCTCGGAAAAAATTGCAGCAATCAGGTGGATAACATCTCTGGCAGTAAATAATAGCTGCCAACCTGTCTCGACATCTCTTGAGAGCCACTCTTCGAAATCCACCAAACTTCCCGATTGAGAAAAATAAACCAAAACGCCCCAAAAACCTAAAAACAGTAACCGTATAAATACACGTCGAGTTCCCGCGCTCTTCGCGAGACGATTAATTTCTATAAATGCTGTTCAACTACGGACAGAAAACAAAAAAAAAGACTCCAGAAATAAAATACGATCTGGTCACAATTGAAGTGTTTTCTTCGACTCTTTTGAAACTCACTCGAAAGCAGACATACTACGTACGCAACGTACGCCGTCTGCTAAATCGACGCCACATTGGAAGGACATTCGTCTCGGCAAATTTTTTGGTGCGGCAATTTCGTAACGTTCTATTTTTATTTTATTTTATTTTATTTAACTCGGCGGCGTGCGTTGAAGCGTGGGAGATCTCCGTTTATTGTTTAAATTGGGCCCTAAGATTTTCAGCTGCGCGATCCCGGGTAAGTAGCGGAAAACTACTTTATCCGTTTTAGGACATCTCAATGTCCGCAGCGAAAGGGGCAATCAAAGCTCGTTTGTAGAAGTCAACTTATCGTGATGGACCCTGTCCAGTTGGCTCCTGCAATTTGAAAGTTCAAGTTGAACTGTCCAAGTTGTTTACTCACTTATTGGTGTCTCAAGTCCGATGACTAAAGGCTCGTTCACGCTGTTGCGTTTGACTGCGTTTTACTGCATTAAGTAACCCCTCGATTCCCGCCTGATGACCTCATAAAAGCCTGAGCACCGTTCGTCGAATGACAACTCGTCACACGTTAACTGGTAGCGGGGTTATTCGTCACATAGGGCAATTCGTCATAGAGCAGTTCGTCAAACTATTACCAGATATTTCTTGTTTTTGTAGCGTTTCTGATGTTTATCGAGCATAGTTCTTCCCAAAACAATTACCAGTGACCCCTTCCTTGATTTAATTTTTTTTTTCGACACAAGAAAGCAGACATTTACTTATTTCTAATAGGCACTGACTAATTGTGTCATGTTCACCAGAATCTTGCCACCTCTCTCATGGCGAATTCCACCGATCGTTTTGGAGCCTGCCGGGGTCGACTTTTCTGTTCGGACCTCCGCGGAATTAAGAGGCAGAAAATCGAGACGTACTTTGACACAAGTGCGGTATACGCTGACACATCGCTTATCGACACGCATATTTCACATTATCATTAACTTCACTCGTGCGTTGAACACGTGTTGTTAGCGCCGCGATTAAGCGCCAGGTGCGCATCCATAATTGCCCCCCCCCCTCCCCCATCTTATTCACAACGCTCAAGAAGAAGAAGGCGGAGCGACTCCGTTCGGATCGCGTGCTCCATCTCGGACCTGGCCTACTGATTCCGGCGCGCTCCAAAACGACCAGTGGAATTCGCCATGTCACTACTTTAAAAATATGGACGGCAAATTGCTCGGCAATTATTGGGTCTTAGTTGAAACGTTTCGGTCGCGCGTGCGCTGTCCGCCTCGCGCATGCGCAGTAGATGTGTATGCGCTACGCGCTTCTGAAAGTTTTGCATCCTATATGCTCCCAATGTAAACTAAATTGTTTACCAACCTAAAAAAATTAATAAGCGACAGACTTAACTTTCCAAAGAAAACACTACTCAAAACTGAATACCAAAAGCGACCGAACACTAAAAAAAGAAAAAGCTAGTACGCGGGGAACAACATTTTCAAACATTATCTCCGGTTTTTGGACGAGTTGTCCCAGTGACGAGTCGCTCTATGACGAATTTCCCCGTGTGACGAAGTGCCCTACCACGAGTTGCCCTACAAGCGAACTGTATTTCGACCAACCCCTTCTCATGAAAGTGCCATGCTGTTGCTGGCAGCGATCCTCTCGGTCGCATAAAAGCTTAGGTGGATGCCGCAAGCTCCCATTATGCTGCAAGCCGCTCTCTCTCGACGGGCAAGCCTCAGCGGCCGGGAGTTAGGCCGTCGAGACGACAGTGGCGCTCGCGTTCTCTCTTACCCTTTTACACTAGTTCTACGACCGACCGCTAGGATCGCGACACGTCGTCTCTCGTGACGTCAATTGTTGGCGGTTCGAAACCCCTTTGAATGCATGGGAGTTGCAGAACTCTAAACCACAGAGTTATTCGAATATACACCATATCTGCGCGCTAGTATCTCAGCGAACCTCCAGACAGCAACAAGTCTGTACTTTAGACTTCGTGCTCTTGTGCAATCCGATGGGAGAAACGATGGTGCATTTTGTCTCTTGGCGGGTGAAAAACATCGATCACTTCTTCTCTTTTTTTTTTTTCATTTGGGATGGACCCAATAGTAGGCACCGTCATTATCATTTTAAGTGTAGCCGCTTTATCTGTAGTTTTTCTTCCTCACTGAACGATGTGAAACTTGGTTATATGTAATGCCCAAACCTCCGTTCCACAGCACGTGTGTAAGAACAAGCCGCGATTCTAAGCAAAGTAACGGTCAAAAAGGATGTTGAGTGTGTTCAAGGTTCGCCAGAATTCCGGTGACGGTTATACTATATTGATAATATGCCAGTCCTGTCACTATATATGAAAATGGCCTTGTAATGCTTCTTTACAAATGATCGAAAACGTTCAAAACGTAAAAAGATACGCAAGCTATAAAATGTCTGCTTTCTCTTCCTTTCCTTTTTTCTATGCCGGGCACTTTTAGTGGGGCACCTGCTTTCTCCTTTCAACTTTTTTTCAAAAATTTCGAGCGTGCAGGTGATGTTTTGAGTGCAGAACAAGCATCTTCGCACATATATATGGATGAGCGGGCTATTATTACCTGGCCTTCACGTTAGTTTGATCGTCTATGTGCACAGGGAGTTACTGATTTAGTGTTACTGAGTTTTACTGTCGTCTCTCTTAGTTTTCCTGATGTATATGTTTCATACTTAGTGTGCAACGCTGTCAAAGCCACAGGCGCGAGCATGGGGCTTGAACTCGTTAATTCTTTGCACGCGTTCTGGTGCAAACAAAACCATAAATGAAGCCACGCGCTCGCGCCAGTAGCTTTGACAGCGTTGCACGCTAAGTATGAAGCAGAGTATAGTACTCCGTTTGCACGTAAATCCACCATGCCGAAGAGTGCCGACGCGCCATGTTCGCGCCAATATAGTGTCCGACACATGCACATAAATGCACGCATGAAGATGTTTTAGCATTGTGTTTAATGCCATTAATTTGAAAGAGAAACACTGCAACTAACCAATATTTTCACTTTCGGGACTGAGAAATGTTCCAAGCTATGTACTACGTTATAAATATTCGCAATATTTGCTGTCTTTATAACCAAGCGCGAAGAAAAAAATGCACCCGCTTTTCCCCGTAGAAATGCATTACCGGAAGTCAATTTTCGAGTATACCAGTTTTCACCTCAAGAAAAGCAAGTTTTGCGCATCTTTCATACGTGGCGCGAAGTAGTTCTTACCAGGTTTGGTTGTCGGAGGAAAAATATATGT